>AJFK01000254.1:0-10333 GCA_000467715.1 Hysterium pulicare CBS 123377 | reverse complement strand
GGGGGGGGGGGGGGGGGGGGGGGGTTTTTGGAGCAGTGTTTCTGCACGTTCTTCCCAGACCAGACCCCCCAACAGGGGAAGGCGAAGGATCTTCGGATCGCATTGAAAGTACTCGGGAGGTACTTGAAGGAGATTGACCTGGGTATGGCGAAAGGTTCGTCAACCTGGGGGCCGTGAGCCCATCGCCGATGGGAGGGTAGAGGGGAAGGGGGTGAATTGAAATTGATGATTGCTGGATTGGTGTAGGCAGTAAATTGCAAATGTAGCCTCACTATGTTGAGAAGGGCAGCAGAAATGATAAGGGAATGGTATAGACTCTGTAATTAATAGAATATGACAAATGAACTCCTAAATGCTCAATATTTCAAGTGTGCTTTGCCTTAGAATATCACAAGAGATGTTATAGTTGTCATTTTCTCAGGATGGCTTTGAGCCTACTATTTTCTTTCTCATCAGTCTACCCAGCTGAATCGTGCTGTGGGAATGGCATTAAAGCCAGTTGCCGTCGTAGCGGCTATCTGGAAATATATACCTACGACAGGCTCTAACTAATACTAGGATAGAAAGTAGTTACTATTAAAGTATAATAATTAAGTAGATATAAGAGTACTTTTCCTACATATATTAGAATAGAAGGCTCTCTATTTGGATATGTTAACGTCCGCTAAGGGCTGGATACGCCTCTAGAACCGTTTCCCCTAGGGCAATCAGGATATGCGGACGGCGAGAAGAGCCAGCACGGGGTTGATGCGTAGGTTAGGTTTCTACAGATCATAATACCTACTATGAGGTCTTAGGTAAAAAGGCTTTAGAAACTATGCTCTAGACTAATTTAAGAAGACTCTATATTACTGTATAATAGGCTGGGAGAATGGGGAATATGCTTGTTTGCCGTTGTCTAAGAGGTTGTAAAGGGGGAGTCATTAGTCCCATATCAAGTACTATAAAATATACACCAATTGAGGATATTGAGACATGTGGAAGTGCTGGAGTAGCCATGGCGAGTAGAACTGTAAATGTAGGCTACATACAGAGGGATGGCTTGGTCTTGGACATGCATCTGGCGTATCATGGCTCTACAAAGAGCTTCAGAGCTGTCTAGGCCTATTCCGAATCCTTGTACAGGTTAGTTATATATAGCGCATTGACCTCCAGAAGTAAGAGAAGATTCAAGCAGATCCCACATGTGTAGAGCGAGTAGAAAGGTGAATGTGGACGAGAGCGGCAGCATTGATAGCACAGAAACGTGACCTTGAGTAAGGAATGCTCTCTAAAGAGCTTCGTTCGCTTAGGTGTGTAAGAAGTTTGCTTGTTCTGTGGGATTAGACCACTGTTGCTGTGAGTTGGGGAAACATAATACCCAACCGAGGAGGAACTGTGTATTGAAGAAGACCCCCGATGGACGGCGACGGCGACGGTTAACGCATTGTTGGAGCCGAATAAACTTTAGTGCCGAAGACCAGGTTTGGGAAGGTCCTAGTGCGTATGGTTGAGGAGACGGGCTTCATGCTGAGCGGTGTGACTCTGAGAGAATAGGAATATTAGGAAATCAGCTACGACAATGCTAAGATAGAGCTTGTATAATAAAATGAGAAGGACTTCAAACCTTGGGGGATTTGGCTGGACCCGATGAAGTAGAAATAGCGATAGTCCTTTTTTTTAAGAGGCTGCCCGCTTATGGGATATTTGAATGATATATTTGAATGATATATTTGAATGATATATTTGAAGAATATATTTGAAGAATATACTTGAATGTGCACCTGAATGAGTATAGATAGAAGAACCTTGCAACGCGCTAGAGAAGTGGGAAAGAGATGCAATGGTGCAGGGATACGATGCGAGAATGCAGAATTTGGATGCCAGGTTGTACCTCATAACTCTTTGTTGTTAGGAATACTTTGGCCCAAATCGCATCACTGAATCCATGCCTCATCAGTTCTATACCTCTTAAATTGTCTAAACCACTCCGTTCCAAAACCCACTACAGGAACCACATCGATCTCAGCCTCTCTTACCTTTACTTCGCCTGCCACAACGACCCTACAAACCCCCCAGCAAACCCTCCCCACCCCTCATCCACTCTCCATTCTTGATCAGTTCCTCTCTCCTCCCCTTCGCCCTCTTCACCAACCCCATATAACCCTCCATCCCCTTACTCTCCACCATCTCCCTCTTCCCATCAAGCCACAACACTCACATATAATCGCCCACATACTCCCAATCCTCCTCACCTTCCTTCTTCAACTCCTCATAGAAAAGCGGCCGACCTTCCACGTGCGCGGCGATTATGCCTTCGGCGCGGTTGAAGGAGGTCCAGAGCGGGGTTACGGGGAAGCCGGCCATTATGGATTTTAGCGAGACGAAGTAAGAGCCGTATTGCTCGTTCGTCAGAGGCGGGTGCCGGTTCGCGGAGTTCGGGGACATGGAAACTGTGCAGTTGGGAGCGCGGATGGCGGTGAGGGACGAGGCACTGGAGAGCGTGGTGTAGGGTTCGCAGAATTTGTGAAGATTGTCTGGTACGGGTCTGAGGGGGAGAGGAGTCTTGGGCGGAGTCTTTAGGGGGCATGGTTTGTGGGTGGATGGTTTGGAGAGGAGAGATTTAGGGGGGTTTGGTGGATGGAGAGTATGGTGGTGATGAGGAAGGTGAAAGTGTTAATGGGGATAACAATGGTCTTATACCTGTGGTTACTTATCATTTGTTACTCTGGTCTTTGCATGAAACCTTCGCCTTACTTGGAAGGATCAAATACTTGAGCACGTGCATGCGAGAGAATCGCAAAGAAGTTACCTATCTGGGTAACTAGGCTGCCATGTGCTCGTGCTGACGTAAAGGTATGCATATAGGTACCTCGCGAAAAGAATTCCGATTGTAGCTAGATAACGACCTGCATGCTTTAAGATGTTGTACTAGCCTTCCCCGTTCGCGTTACAATAGGTAAGTACATCATAACTATTGACCGAAGATCATCTTTAGCTTCGGCGCTTTGGCATCTGGTGCTCTGGGCGTGTGGAATAGCTATTTTTATTCGACTTGGAAGTAAAATAACTGTAGAGACTTTTAGACACCGGCATACCTTCCTACCGCATGCAACGATAACTGTAGCCCAATGTTGAATTGTGGTCACGTGCGTTTCGCTTGAACTCCCGTCAAGAGCTGCTGTTCAAGCGGTGGAACCATTCTTATGAGAGTTGGCCGATTTATATTCTTGCACAAGCAAATCCTCAATATGGGGGTTGAGCCAGTAGTTCCGAAGCACCTCTTTTGGCATATCTCTGGCTCCTGAAATACTCCCTTTACATGCCTTCTCGCCGCAATTACAATCAAATGGCTGCGCCATCGCCCACTCCGTGCTCGGATAAAAGAACGTAAGCTCGTCTCCGACTTTCAACCCACCTTCCAGGTCTGGGTTGACTCTGACTTCCCAGCGGGTCATGTCGAATACCAACGTCGGTCGGCAGGAATGATTGATGTATACCAAGTCGCAGTTCAACTCGATATGAAGATCCCGTGACGCCTGTACGGATGAGTAGGCGCATGTTGCTGGTGTCGGGTTGGTGATCCGGGCAAAGATCGCTCCAGCAGGAAGATTGACCAGAGATACTGATCGTGAAGCGAAGGAACCTGGGAGATGTTCGACGCGAAGAAGACGATTAAGATCTGGCTGTACCCAGGCGGGGATGGTATTTGAAGGAGCAGAGACCGCGGCACCCGACGTCGTGGACGGAGTAATGATTGGTTTGGCCGACGAAATTGGTGAAGATTTTATACTTTGTGAGGGGACAGGCGAGGGACTCGTGATCGCCGCTGGAGACATTATAGCGATCGATTAACTTCGTGTACGAAAAATGATAGTTCAAAAATCAAGTCTAGTAGGAGACGGAAAGAAAACTCTGGAGTAGTTATAACCGAGGGTATTGTCGAAAATGCCAACGCGGCAAAAGCTCGAGTCTACGTTACCGAGACCAAGTTAATACAAAAACAGACTGTTTACGTAGTTAGTTGCTCTTTTCTTTGTTCCATATTTCCGTCGGCAAACACCACATTCCAAGTGGTAGGGAAACACACCCGTGACGCAGGCCAAGATCGTTTGCAAACTTATTGAGCTCTTTCATATATTTCGTGATATGGGATGTTCACCGAAAACTCATTAAGTTGTCATCGAGTCGCTCTTACTGGATGTCCAGGCACATTCGAATACCTGATTGATTTGGGGAGTACCTCGACAGTACTCCTAGGTGCTCACATGCTCTAAAAAGATCGGGGGCTAACGTCCGAGTAAGTAAAGCCTCGCGAGTGGGTCTGTCCAATGGTGGCTCGGCGAAGATGAGAGTTAATGGTATTCTAATGGTTTAGACGGCCGGTGTTCTGTGCGAGAGTGGCATGAGTTTCATCTCGACAATGAAAGGTGGAAGAAAATGGAATGTTTATGGAGCCGGCGTTATTTAATCGAGGGTATTTGCGCCCAAACAAGGAACAGATGGTTGTGAATTCTACGGGATTGTTTGCAATGTCAAAACCCGTCCATTTCTCCGCTAGGCGAGATGGCGTGCCCACAGCCGATAAAAAGGTGACTTGCATGTGAAGATTTGGAGTAGAAATACTGGTTGAACTGGTACGTGTACCTGGAGTAAATCATAGCGTAAACGACATCGCAGGAAAGGGACATTGTTGCGTGCTAAAGATGAGAACGATAAGAGAACAAGAAGAGGCAAGCCCCAGAAGTTGAGAAGGCTGCACGTGACGCGTGCTTGGGTGGCTTAGCTTTACCGTTTTAGGATGTCGATAGCTATGAAACGTTCCAACTTTTCCCTATGAATGGCTCAAGGAAGTAAACAGATATCCCTTCAGTTTTGCAGACCAGTTTCTCTTCCCCATCGTCAATCTCGCCGCAAACTCTAACGCCACCAATCATAAGGTTCAGAATAAGCAATTTGCGACGGATCTCATTGGCTCAGGTGCGGAAATCACCCCTGGATGCCGTCATGTCGCAGCCACGAAACCGAAACCATCAACGCGTCAGGCTCTCACGGCCGTTACGTGCGACAACATGGCTGAGTTTCCACCGTTATTCTGTGGCGTCTGGAAGCGTGAAGATTGTGATTCACTGCATACTTAAGTTGTGGCAGCTGCCCTAGAATCCATGGTTGGGAGCACATGCATACGTCAGAACTGGACCCTTTGAACATTCTTCACATGCATTTCAAGGCGTTTCTTTCAAACCACTTTTAACTTTCTCTTGTCCTCGCTACACACTCTGCAACACCTCGACTCTAATATTAATAGCCATGGCAACAAAGATAAAATCTCGGACTTCGAAAGACGCCGCTGTTGATCCAGTAGCCAGGGATAAATATCTACTGCAGGTTACCGCAGGACCATCCTACGATACCTCAACGCACAGCGTCGTCGACGTAAATGGAGCAGAAGCGCATGTCATAGAGAACGATGTTATGAAATGCTGGCTCAAAGTCCGCATACGTGATTACCACGGTATTTGATGCAGCACGTATTAATCGAAGGATATACACTGATCTGAGAACAGGCCTCCCACGAGGCTCACCTTCCACAAATTCATATTTTCAGCATCCTTTACACCTAAGTGATCGATACTCGATAGGTTTCTCTTTTGTCCCAAAGAAAGACATTGCCGGGCAAGATCTAGTAACCGGCTTTGACTTCGATCACTCGATTCGAGACCGTCTACCTCCAGGCTTCAAGTACGCCATGAAAATTGTCACAACCATTTTGGATCCTGGAATCTACAGCGACCCGTATTCCGACCAACCTTATCTTTATGGTCCTGCACTTTCGAGTTTCTTTTCTTTCAGGATAGGTGAACACGTGACCAAAATCGATGCCGAAAAGCAGCTCGCCGAGCAACTGGAGAAGGATGCTGCAGGGGTAATCGAAGAAGGGGCAGACGGCAGCGGTACTTCAATCCGAGAACAACATAATATTCCAATCAAAACGAGTAAAAGACGAAAGAATTTCCTGAATCAGCAGAAGTTAGCAAATTTCACCTTTGAGGAGGGAAGGCTGTACCAAGCAGATTTCTTCAACCCCTACTTAGACTTTGCGAGTAAGTTTTAGCTAGACGTTGCTCTCAGAAGATGCTAATCCTATCCAGACTTTGCACTAAGGATCCCCGGCTTCTCGATCTCAGTAGTCAAATACGTTGACAACAAAACCCATCAACTCCGCTATGTCCTCAGGAATCGCAGTACCGGAGAGGTACTATTCGTCGTCGTATTCACGCTTCTTTTCGGCGAAAAACTTGAGGAGGCTACCCAAGGTGAAGAGATATCCAATTCAGATCACCCCGTCGATACGCCATCCGGTGAGGGATCTCGGTCATCGACTCCGATCACCCCTCCAGAATCCGACGTCGAATCCGCGAGGGAAGAGCAAGAGGATGCACCTGGTGCGGCGAGTTCCCTAGCAAACACCATTTACTCTTCATTTTCGTACTTGGGATTTGGAAGACAGCCTTCGAGTTCAGAATCATCGACGAATGACTCGAGCCGAGCCGCATCGCCCGAAGCGCAACGGCGGAAGATGGATAAGGGTGTCGACGCGATGGAATCAGCAACAGTGGAAGATTATTTGAGAGATAAGCAAAGCAGTTCGGCATGAGGCGAAGGTGCTGTGAGGAGTTATGGAGTTTGTAGAGCATTGACATTCATGGCGTTAGCATCGAGAAAGAATACGATTGAGTGACCGACATGCTAGCAGGGCTAATTCCTAGATAACCACACGATAGAATAGAGAATAGAACAGACGTGCATTCCAATCCTCCCCCAAGTCGGGACGGCGACAATGAATGCGGATTAAGTTGGTCCATGTCTTCCCATTTACGGAAGAAAACTGTAGCGGGCTTGCGGAGATCCGTGAGTCCTGATTATTGAGACGCTCAACCAACATGGCCGTTTTCCAATCTTGGACGTCAATATTTCCACCTTCGTCAATTGCCACAATAATCGCCCTGTTCCGAGTTCGCGAAGGCCAAAGCTTTATCGCAAAGACGGAACCCTGACTACCCGGATTTCAGATGGACAAGCCGTTCAGCCACGCGCCCGCTTCTCTCTTCGACCTGCCGAAAGGTCGGCGCAAACGGTCACAGCAGCCGACCGACCTACACATTTTGAGTTTCGGATCATGGCGTTTCCGCGAGAGAAGCTGGCGAGAACACTCTCTCAGAGGAGGTATTGGCTCAATTACGAGATGCTTGTAGGTGCTGCAGGAAGACAGCCATGATTTCGGCATGGTCTGTTTCCGGCGCAGGGTTTTGCATCCCTCCTTCCGCTTGAAGTTGTCACTGCAGCCGCGATGAGCAGGTTACAAAGGCTCGAGCAACGTACTGCATACATAGTCTTGTATATGCCATTCAACTTCTGCATTTTACGCTTTTGAGGTCCTGTATTCCCTAATTCTTCTTCACCTAAGGCAATCCCTTCGTGGACCAGAAGCAGTCTTGTTCAACATGCATTTCTCGCTTTCCTTGTTCTCATTGCTCTTCTTTCGATCTGTAGACCCCTTCCCGGCCAAGCATGAAGTTCGTCAAGTTCTTTGCGAGTCAAAATCACGACCAAATCCGATAGCCTCGATTTACCCAAACAATGCTACTGGAACACTCAATGGGACGATTGCCGTCTTGCCGATTCCCTTGTCGCTAGCGCGTCAGCTTGTTCCGGCGCAATATCAAATTCTCGAGAAGGCCTATCGTACTCTGCTTCCCGATTTTCCTGCAGGAATGTACCCTGCCATGGTTCAGGCGGTACAAGACCACGACATTCGATTCGGCAATATTTCAATACCGGACTTCTCAGTAAGTCTGGCCATGATACGCAACTATCCCTTCCTAACATTGATGAACAGCGCGCTGGGATTGAGTTTCCTTTCGTTGACGTACTCAACGATTCGTATACTTCATTTCGCTGGGCACCATCTCTACTCATGACAGCCTCCAATACCGTCGCAATATCCGGAGCAGTTGCATACGGCACCGATGTCTTTCCAGCGACATTCGATCCAGAATGCGATGCATATCGGACACCATCATTTCCCAAATCTCCCGGCTTGACCTCTTTCAATGCATCCAGCGCCGTTCCTGGTGAAGCTTTTGTGTCAACTCTTTTCTCCCCAGCGTCAAAGTCGCCATATCCTCTTAGTTTCTTTAAAAACTACACCAATCAGCCAAGTTTTGCTGATGGCAAGACCTGCGACAACATGATTAGGCTGTTCAATACCTCACTTTCAGCTCCGCCGTATGCCCCACTCGACGTGAAGGGATATGTGCGTGCGAAACTGCCTCCATTCTCTGGCGAGAAGGAGTGGACGAATGTGTACGGTGTCAGACTAGATACTGCGTTCATTGAGAACAATTATCTCAGCTGCCCAAGCCTACAAGGCTATTCAGGAACTGGTCCAGGTGACTGATAGTCCCATGAAATAACGCCTAACTGGGTGTTATAATAATGACTCTGTGGCGCAAACCAGTTGGAAAGAGCGACTGGTCGGGTTGCGAATAATTACTGGCGCTATCACGGAGCTACTCCGAGTTTCGTTTGCTTGTTCGCAGTACCTGGAGCTATGAAATAAACAAAGTAAGCTTGTTCATCCCTGTTAAGAGAACAGCTCTGACAGATAGAGCCTGTGCATACTAACGTTCTGGCCGACAGCCACATTTGCATCTTGCTCCAGTTGCTTTATTTGATGTTAGCGTCGATCTGCATGTGGACCATACGGCCTGCATAAGCTGCAGATTGACCTGGACTGTGAAATGGCAGACGTCAGCATTGCAAACAACTGGACCAATCACTTTTCGGGTGGTTGTTAGGTGTAAATAAGGCAGCCAACTGTGCCGCATTCTTACTTTGCATGTATTCTACTTTCTCTTATAGAGCGCCGTCAGCAACTCGAGGCCGCTTTATTTTCATGAGTGCTGCCTACCAACTCGGTCTGATTTCTTCATATGCCGATGTCATTCCAGTAAGCTCGTTTATGAATATCGACAATTTATTTCCTTTCAACACACGACAACAATCAACTCGCGCCTATCATGGTTGAAACCTTCAGACCTCAAGGCGTCCACCTCGTTGGGAGTATCAACCTTCCCACTACTGCCGACGTCTTCCGCCAAGTTAGCACGCGGCTTCCAAATCGACTCCGACGTATACCTGACGGCGAGACTGGCCTTCGCGATTACTTCATCAATTGGCAGATAAACAACTTCTCCGCAACCCCCCAGGTCCTCCGCAAATATGATGGACGAACACTCACTCCTGCGGATCCCGTCTCCCCCAAAGAAGTCGAAGCTACGGTGAAGAGCATGCCGAAGTTGCACACCCAATACGATGATTACGCTCTGGAGTCGTACGGAATCTTCAAGCAGCTGAAGGAAGAAGGCGTCATACCTGCTAAAACCCGCTTTCAAGTCTGCTTGCCGGGCATTGTTAATGTTATAGCCTTGATCGCAGACCCCTACCAAGTAGCAATGGAGCCGTACTACGAGGAAGCATTCATACGTTCCCTCGATCGCATTCAATTTTCCATACCTCACTCTGAACTCGCGATCCAATGGGACGTCGCGATCGAATTTGCCTTGATGGAAGGAACAAACCACTGGCACCCATACTTCTCCCCTGTTTTCGAGGGCGTCATCGAGAGGCTTGTCAAGCAGGCTGGTTGGGTAGCTGCAGATGTCGAAATGGGATTCCATCTCTGTTATGGAGATGTAGGACACAAACATTTCATCGAACCTAAAGATACAGGCTTGCTAGTTGAAGTCGCCAATACGCTTTTCACTCAGGTCAAGCACCCAATCGCCTGGATTCATATGCCGGTGCCGAAGGGAAGGACGGATGACGAGTACTATGCGCCGTTGAAGGGGCTGAAGCGTGGTGATACGGAACTTTATCTTGGCTTGGTGCATGTTGATGATGAAGAGGGGACTAAGAAACGCATTGAGAGGGCTAGTGAGGTTGTGAGGGGGTTTGGAATCGCTACTGAATGTGGGATGGGAAGGACGCCGAAGGAGCATTTTGATGGTATTATGAGTCTTTTGCGAAATTTCTCTGAGCCTGTGGTTTGATTTTGTGCTGCGGGAAACACTTTGATGGGACATGTTTATGTGAAAAAGAGGTTCTAGGGTGATTTCTAGATATAAATCGCTATATAGAAACAGGATCTAGGATGTTGTTGGCTCTTAATGTTTTGTTGGTGTATTTTTTTTTGGACTGTAAGGAAGTTAGAACGTTTTGTAAAGATATGTAAGTTTCTTTGGCTAAAAAGTCTTGGTTTATGAATTATGGTAGACGTACTCCTGAAAGA
>AJFK01000253.1:0-16142 GCA_000467715.1 Hysterium pulicare CBS 123377 | reverse complement strand
TTTAAATATAATCACTACTTGCGCGTGGTTAAGCTTTATCAAACTCTTCTTGAAAGATCGAACAATATTAGATCACGTGCATACTCAATACAATAACTTAACATCCTTAGCGTAATCTAATCTTATCAATTATACACTCTATAAATAATATGTAGGGGGTAGTACTAAAAGATATTATATAAACTTTATTACAATCTTTTTATTTCTTTAAAATAAATTAAATATATATTAAATTAAGACTAAAATGAACCTGAAAATCTGAGAAAATTCACGAGAGATAGTGACGTTTCTAACTAGCTGGATCTTTGTTTACTAAACCGCTATGTATCCATTAATTTAGATTGGTTCTGTTACACAAATGGCTCGGAAGTCTTCATCAGTCCTCTCAACCACGGAACTCCGTTTCAAACCCCAGCTTCACCATATTTCGAAACCCAGATTCACAGCTTTCGTTCAACATGGACTTTGCAACACTTCGCTATAAACCTTACGAAGCCATATTCCCCTCCCGCCCCGAGCTATCAGTCGAGGGGCGCAGCGTCCTTATAACGGGCGGCGGCTACGGCATCGGGTCCTCGATCGCTCGCTCTTTTGCGGCTGCAAGCGCAGAGCGTATTGCCATAGTAGGACGCACAGAGACAAGATTAAGTGCCACAGCCTCGTCTCTCAATACCGATTTCCCTTCTACCAAAGTAACCTACTACGTCGCCGATGTGACTGATGAAGCCGCGATACTGTCCATATACAGCGACTTCGGGATTCCTGACATTCTAGTCAATAACGCGGGGTTACTTAATGAGCGCGACAACATGGGGAGTCCAGACGAAGGTTTCATAAAGCAATTCTGGAGGACATTTGAAGTTAATGTTCTAGGGACGATCCTCGCAACCCATCATCTATTGAGACTGAAAGCCAAGGGCAAGGAAGCCATTGTCATTACCGTAAACTCCATCGGAGCACAAGGTCCAATTCTTCCAGGCTTCACCGCCTACGGTGGAACCAAAGCAGCTCTTGCACGGATGTTTGAGCTGGAGCAATGCGCGCATGAGGATGTGCGGTTTGCGAATGTGCATCCTGGTTTGGTCGCGACTGATATGGGAAAGGAGGCGGTGAAGAGGGGGGTTGTGGTCCCGGAAACGGACCCCCAGGTCATTGGAGGATTTTGCGTGTGGATTGCGAGTCCCGAGGCGGATTTTGTTGGGGGCAGATTCCTTTGGGCGAACTGGGATGTGGACGAGTTAAAGAAGAGGAGGGAAGAGATAGTGGAAAAGGATTTGTTAAGGGTTACATTGACTGGGATTTGAACTATGGCTTGGGAAGGGCAGGGGTGGTTGGGCTCTTGTCTCTATGTACATTGGGGCCAAGTCAGACGAGATTTCTCATAGAGTGAGTTCAAACTCTTCAGTGTCGATGTGAGGTTCTTCGCCCGAGCCTCACAGAGTGAGCCTGTGGTAGATAGTGTTTGAGTGCGAATATTGAAATCAGTCAGGCTATGAACTTGACAAAATGGAAGCGATAGGATCGTAACAACATAAGAGTGCTATGATTTCCAAGTTTAAATCATACCTCTCTTAATCGTTATTATTGATTAGCTAATTTGTGGAAGTTCTGATACTAGCTACCGCGTGGCAACTACAGAAAGCGAAAGCCTAAGAGCGTTTATCGCCCCATTCTGCGGGGGAACCATGATTTATTCTTGGCCAACTGTTTCAGGGTTCTTGATATCTGCCGCGTTCAACAGGACACTTGAGTATAGGTAAACGCCGACCAAGTTTACTATAACCGCGATCATTTCTCTTCCCAACGTTTCGCGAGCATTTTGAAAGACCTCAGCGCTCACGGGACCTGTCGTCCGCGCAAGGGCTGCTGAGAATGAGTAGACGGTCTCTTCAGCTTCAGTCAAACCCTTGGGATGCACACCGTTGCAAGCATCCCTGATTTGCTCACTTGACAGGCCTGCAGACTCCCCAATTCGTGTATGTGCATAAAGTCCATACTCTGCCTGCGTAAATGAGAAGACGGAAAGAATAACGAGTTCACGCTCACGAGCAGAAAGCTGTGGAACAGACGAACCACGTTTGACTAACTCGGAGAAAGGGAGGGCGAATGCAGGGGCATATCTGCTGAGAGTCAAGGAAGGAGTCATTACGAAAAGATAACAAGCACGCTTACTGGAGAGGGGCAAATGGGCCTAGAACTTCAGCTCTCTCATTCTTCACTATGAAGTCTGAGTTGCGAAAATGGTCGATGAGCGGCTGAAATGCCTCATATGCGGCGCTCTGGTCAATTGTGCGGCAGGAGGGCGTAATGAAGGGAAAGCGTGAGGACATGGTTTCAGCGGACTTTAAGTTTCGTTCAGGACTGCCGAACTTTAGGACTTCCCATGCCATATATCAGTGCTGCGCCAGATACAGCGAACATATCCCCGCCTGATGTCACAGCGCCGCCCCTCAATTGTACACGCGTCATTTCCGAAATCCTGCACGTCAAGCTTTTGTCGATTGGCTTCTAAGTGTGAAACGCGGCGACTCCATACTCTTCGATATAGCACGGAAGACGAATTTGTTTCCGGGATACGTGACTGAATAGTCAGAGATGAATACACGTTCAGCGTTCTCACTACCACCATGTTATGCTTTCGTTCAACTGCAGAAGGCTTATGAAGTGCCTCCCACGTCCGTCAACGTCGGGCTTTAGCCAGGAGCGAATACTTCTAATAACAAGTAGATATCCTAACTATAAAAGCTGGCCCAGGTCTCAATCAATCGTACACGATCCGCAAAACAAATAGTAGTTTGCCAATAGAGTGATCAACAAATAGATCTCACCCCATATATGAGGGCCTATGACGGTATGAGCAAGTTCAACGGAACATTCATTGTGTCTGACAAATTCATGGCGTACCAAGCCTTCCCGGACCTTGAGTACAACTTTTCAAGAGCCAAAATCAAGACGATCAGAGCCTTCTTTACCAGACCAACGTACCTAAACACGGTCTGGTTGGCTTACCGTTGTTGAAGAATTGTTTGAAGGGTGCGCAGAATTAGGAAGGTTCCCTGAAGTCCGGTCGTTAATGGCATCAGAACTACCTTCGGAAGTATGCTTCGAGCTGTATTTCGTGCTAAACTTCGAAGAATACTTTGAATGCAGCTTTTGAAAAGCACTGGCGCTTGAACGAACCAGCGGTCTGTAAGTTGGTAGGCAAGCGCAGATTATCGCCGTACCTAGATGAATGTTCATCCAGACGCCATCTAAGATAATATCGACTTTAGGGCGTCAGTGTGGAGCCCTTTAGAATCATAGATGACTTACTGTTCAATTCATGAACTTTGTAACTGATGCCGATGCGCACGGGGCCCGTGATTACGACACTGCCGAACGATTAGTTGTGGGACCAAGGAGTGTTTGAACTAAAAGATACATACAAAGCACCCAGCAAAAGGATACCGGCGACGTAGAGCTTTTTCTTTAGGGGAAGCTGTAGGCTCATGATCTGGGGAAAAGGTAGAGCGAGAGTGACGACGTTAAGGACAACCTCGATGGTCATGATGGCTATCCAATAAGTACTATAAAAGATGCAATGTGGATTTGATGACCAGAATGAGTCTACCGGCATACAGAAGCAAGCCTCTGCAATGGTCCCGGCAACAGTCCACAGCCCACAGACTACGAGCAATGCGAGCGCATATTGGCGGAAGGGCTCGACCGGAAATATGCGTCTGTATAAGCAGAGGACAGACATATTAGTGAAACCGGCACAGGGGTAATAGAATATTGCTAAGATATATTCATACTTGACAGCATGAGTCAGTACGCAATGACAAATGCAATGCTGCCAATACGCACTTTCATGAATTTGATGAGCCATGGATCCGATTCGTCTTTCGCTTTGTTGACTATAGTGAAAGCTAGAAATGGGGTAAGCATATCTACGAGAAGCATTTGAGTTGAACGTACCCCAAATTTCCCAGATCATGATCACAAGATAGGAGACGAAACCAGCTAGAATGAGCCAGTCATCTACTTCCAGCCGCAGCTTAAGCATTCTTCGAGTCATGAACCGAAGAACCACTGCTGCAGTGGCCAGTACCGCGAAAACGGCGGCAGTAACTATGACTTGATCATGCTTGGCCTTGATTTCCGTTAAAGAGTTCATTTTGCGCGCGCCAGGAACGTAGATGCGGAAAGGCGCAAGGGAATTGAGGACTCGATGCGACACCACAAAAGTATTTTGAAAGTTCAGGGGTTTTCAAAAGAGTCCTTGAATGGAGGAGAGGCGTTGGGTTGCTTTCTGACGCTTGCTTGCTGGAATGCGAGTCTTTTCAACCCTCGATTCACCAGTACGACCCTGGTCAAACGACCGCGACGGACTTTGAGCACACAAACAAGGGCGATAAAGGGTGCAAGATATCATGAATGCCTCTGCACTAGTTACTACACTTGAATGGTTGATTCGGAGTCCGAAAGTCTATTCAGCCCCAAAGCAATATATGGACCGTTACACTAAGCCAGAGCCAAAAAAAAAGGCATCTGGTAAGCTTTAGACCAGTGCGACTTGCAGGCCCAAAATGCATGGCACTTCGCAAGGATATGGTATCCTTAGTGAGCAAGTGCCGGCAAGCTTATTGTGTCACAGTATTTGGGGGCGGCTCGCTCTGATGGCCATTGGGATAACATGAGCTGCGGTGAACATGGATCCTCGCGCACAGACTATCCTTAGAGTTACGTTGCACACCAAAACTTCTTTACCATCCGTGGATCGCTCGTTGATATGTCGCACACTTGCTTAGCCGCAGAGGCGGCCCGCAGCCCCCCACAGTACACCAATGGTGATCGACTCCAATGACATGATGCGCGTCGTCTTTGCCCAAAGTTTCGCTCAGCTGAGCAGCCATCCTAACCTGCGGATATATTTCGATCTCGCCCGATTTGTCGATACCTCCGTATACGAGAAGGTCTGGAGCAATCGTGCCGTACCCTGCCTTCGCCATCCATTCAATGTGATGCTTTCTTTCTATGCTGAAATTGAGAAATCCATGGAGCAGCAAATATGTAGCCTTGGAGCTGGAGGGCTTGGACTCAACTCGCACGATGGCATATCTCGGACCGTCACTAAGTTGAATGCTTTTGGCAAAGTGCGGAAATGCCTCTAGTGCCACCGTCGGAAGGAAGAAGGTCTTTTATCCTAGAAGTATGAGACACTTTGAGCTGTTGTATGTGTTGAGGGCGAGAAGACTCACGTCGTTACAATACTAACTGAATGGAGAACAAGATGATGCGATAGTTGGGAACTACAGAATCATACATGGATAGGGACGAGCAGCAAGGGGTAGAAAATATGTAGAGGAGGGTAGGCAATATGTTCCCTTACGCACTTGCCCGCGCTCGGGCCAGAGCAACAGCTCTACGGATCAAAGCTGCACTCTGTACGACCGCATCTTCATCTTTCGAAGCGGGGATTTCATGAGACCCGCCATGAACAAGTACAGACCGGATTTTTGCCTCGCACTGCAGATTAAGCTTTTTGCTTAAAGTGGGTATCTCCTCATCCCTCTCGCCCCAGATGTGCACCGTGGGAATCTGAATGAGATTTTGTGCATCGGTAGGATCGGCATACTTCATGTCGCCTTGTTTCATCGCATCGACGTTGTAGCCCGGAGGCCCCGAGAAAAACACGGCAAGTTGAACCTGGTCGTTTCCTTTTGACGATACCTGCCCTTGTTGATGAAGCAGATAGGTTGCAGCTAGACTGGCCCCTTGACTGAAGGCTAGGATGCCATCAAACGGACCTTCGGTGGCCATGTAGGTATCTAGCTGCTCTAGAGCTTTCAGGCAACCTTTCGGCGAGTTGGGGTCGAAGTATGCGAAGAAACTGTCGTTCTTGCTAACCAGGAGTTCAACACCTAGCAAATTAGCTTGTAACCTGGAAATATCGACCCGACCTTACCTGGGCCCATTGGCATGTTTACAACTCCTTCAACGAATTCATAGCTGTACCCACTTCCCAATTCGTGTTTGATTGCTGCTATCACCATCATGAGCTTCAGGCCTTTTCGAACAAGTGCGAAAAAGCAATGCTTTACCAGTCTGCAACTGAAGAATCTTTATGCTGTTAGTTTCGCATGCGTGATAACAAGTTAGAGAGCAGACTCTACAACCATGAGCAGAGCGTTGCAAAGTCGGGTGTTTCCTTACTCTGTTATTTGTTCCAGCCCCATGTAGACAAAGAAACCGCATGGTGAAGCGATTGTGATGACGACCGACACAGATAGGGTCGATTTATAGCTAGGTGGCGCGGGGCGTAATGCTTGTTCCACTATATTCCGAGACAACTGGCCGATCTCCTGCACGCCCGCATGAAACTGGGCCTGTTGATCTGCTGTCTAGAACTAGTGATAATTATCACATGAGTTTACTCCCTCCAAAGTATACCCTTATCTGCTTGGCCCCTCTGGACCACAGTTTACGCTGTGCAGCGTAGACGAAGATTCTTTGCAGGCTACAATTACCTGGCCCCCGTGCTATCGACACGATCTCCTTCTCAACATACTGTCGGAATAAGTTGAAATTCTTCATTCCATCACGCTCAACCATCATGGACGGATTAAAAGAATCAAACGGAAACGGTCAGCTGGACGTTAACGAAAGTTGGAACCCGGAGGATCATCTTGAAGAGATTGACGGATACGATGATTCAGCAGTTGCCATCATCGGACTGTCAGTCAAGTTCCCGGGCGAAGCAACCTCTGCGGAAGCTTTCTGGAAGATGATGTCTGAAAAGCAATGTGTTAGCAGGGCTTATCCTGCGGACCGCTTCAATATCGATGCTTTCTACACACCAGAACAACCTAAAAACAATGAAGTAATTCACCCATGACCACCGGTATACAAAGAATGACATCTAATTTGGATATAGATACCCTTGCAAGGGGGACATTTCCTTGCAGAAGACATTGCAGCTTTCGACGCAAACTTCTTTTCAATTTCCCCTACTGAAGCGCAATCAATGGATCCCTTACAGCGTGGCATGTTGGAAACTGCCTTTAGAGCGATTGAGAATGGTGCGTAATAATCGCATATAATGTCTTTAACTGTATAATCTGACGAGGCAATGCAAGCGGGGATTCCTCTCGAAAAAGTGAAAGGAACAAGAACCTCTGTATATACAGGTTGCTTTTCCCAAGACTACACTCTCCAGCTGATGAGAGATCCTGAACAACTTCCGAAATATGGAGCAACTGGGACCGGCTTTTCCATGCTAGCGAATAGGTTAAGCTGGTTCTTCGATCTCTCAGGTCCTAGCGCCAATTTGGACTCGGCTTGTTCTAGCAGTGCGATGGCACTAGATCTGACTTGCAAAGCGTTGAAGGCAGGGGACTGTACAATGGTATGCCCAGTTCCTGTAAACAATTGTGATGCGGGATCTACCTATCTGATATCGAATCTCAGGGGCTTGTTGGAGGATGCAATCTCTCATTCGCTCCGGAGTACACCAATCTACTCACTAATATGAGTTTTCTTTCTCCTGACAGTCGTTGTTATGCTTTTGACCACAGGGCTAATGGCTATGCGCGAGGGGAGGGGTTTGTCGTGCTTGTGCTGAAGCTGGTGGAACAAGCTGTTCGTGATGGTGATACCATTAGAGCGGTTATACGCGCCACTGGTACAGGCGAGGATGGTAGGACGCCGGGAATAACTCAACCAAGTTCAGATGCGCAAGCAGCGTTGATCGTGCACACATACAAGAAAGCGGGTCTCTCTCTTCGGCATACACGCTTTTGTGAAGCACATGGTACCGGAACTGTGATCGGAGACCCAATAGAGGCAAATGCTATTGGCTCAACATTTGGAGCATACCGCTCCGTGGAAGACCCTATGTTCGTGTACGTGATAAACACCCTGTGTGTTAACGCTCGACTAAGTTGCGCAGTGGGGCGGTCAAATCTAATATTGGGCATCTTGAAGGAGCCAGTGGCCTGGCAGGCGTCGTTAAGACTGTTTTGGCCTTAGAGAAAGGAATCATTCCTCCCAATACCAACTTCGAAAAGGTTAACCGTCGCATCGATACAGATTTCCTCAGGATTCATGTGAGTTATATCGCAAAGGATTATGCCGCAGGCTAGAAACTAAAAGATATGACAAGTTACCACTGGAATGCACCCCCTGGCCGACAAAAGGTTTGAGGAGGGCTTCGGTCAATTGCTTCGGTTTTGGTGGTGCAAATGCCCATATTGTTCTTGATGATGCTTATAACTATCTTAGATTGCGGAGATTGAATGGCAGACACCATTCCGTTTCTGTGCCTCCGACTCCTCAACAACCAACCCCGTCGAATTTACTCTTGAATGAGAATCTCCGTTTGCAGTCAAAGGGAAAGTTACGCCGAAGCGCATTACCAAAGTTGCTCACGTGGTCTGCAGCAGATGAAAAGGGAATTGGAAGAATATCGGCAGCGTACGAAGAATACTTCGCCAGCACTCACCATGAGCGCGATCGAACCTGGTCGCTAGACGATCTTGCATTTACCCTCAGCTCCCATCGATCTGTGATGTCTTGGAGGTCCTATATTGTCACGAACAACGTAGAGGACCTGCAGGTACTTAACACCAAGGCATCTCAACCGACCATGTCGTCGGCCGTAAGTCCGAAGCTAGGTTTTGTATTCACAGGTCAGGGCGCCTCGTGGTACGCGATGGGTAGAGAGCTACTCGCCTACGCCCCATTCTACGAGAGTTTGAGGTCTGCGGATGCTTTCATGAAGAGCCTGGGGAGCGGTTGGTCGGTCCTCGGTATGTATCTTTCAATTTCCTTCGCTTCATTTAGAATTTGATTTGTTGACGTCTCTCCAGATGAACTGAAAAAATCTGCCGTGGACTCTAACATCGATCGCCCTGATATCAGTCAACCGGTTTGTTCAGCTTTACAGATCGCACTTGTTGAACTGCTGGGTTCCTTCAATGTGGAACCTTCAGCAGTAATTGGGCATTCATCTGGAGAAATTGCGGCAGCGTAAGTCTTTACAAGTCTTCTTCACGAGATCAAGCGCTGATTTTACTCTCAGTTTCTGCGCGGGCCACTTATGTAGAGATTCCGCTTGGAAGATAGCTTATTATCGTGGTCTCTTGGCAGCTACTTCACCTAGCGTAACCTCAGCGAAAGGAGAAATGGCATCTATCGGATTAGCTGAGACGGAGGTTGCGGCCCGCTTAGCCAAGGTCGTGCATAATAACGAAAGTTCAGAGCAGTTGACAATTGCATGTATCAACAGCCCTCGGAATGTGACCATTTCTGGATCTGAGAACACTATTCAGGCCCTTGCGGAAGCTCTCGAGAAAGAAGGCGTATTCGTTCGAAAACTCATGGTCGGGGTTGCTTACCATTCGCCGCAAATGGTCGCTATTGCAAAAGAATACTGCGATCTCATGGGATCGTTAAGGTCTGGAGGTTTACCAAGACCTAGGATACCCATGATATCTACTGTTACGGGACGCGTGATCGATGGTTCCGAAGTCGTACAAGCAGAGTATTGGGCGAGGAATTTGACATCACCCGTCTTGTTTTCTTTGGCACTGACGAATATGTGTACCGTCTCCCCTCGGGCCATTACCAAAAAGATCGACAGGAGCCATCTAGATATATCAGCAGTGGATGTGCTGGTGGAAATAGGACCTCACGCAGCTTTACGCGGTCCAATACGCGACACCCTCCAAAGTCATCCTCGAGCATCTGAAATCATGTATGAATCCATCCTCTCACGAGGCATCGACGCCGCGGAAACGACTCTCCAGCTTCTAGGCAAGCTGCATTGCCTAGGAGTTCCCGTCGACCTGTGGGCTGTCAATAACCATGAAGCTTCGTGCCAAAGCTGCAATTTGCTTGTCGATCTGCCAGAGTATCCCTTCGACCATTCACAGAAGTACTGGTGTGAAAGCCGGTTAAGCAAAGAGTATAGATTCAGGCATCACGGTCCGTTAGATCTATTAGGGGTACCGGCAAGAGATTCGAGTCCTTTGGATGCTCGCTGGCGTCACTTCATAAAGTGGGAGCATCTTCCATGGCTGAAAGACCACAAGGTGAGCAATTTCTATGTTGCAAAGCTTCGCATTGTTGGTTGCTGATATGATGTTTAGGTGGATGGTAAAATCCTGTACCCCGCAGCCGGCATGCTTGTTATGGCACTAGAAGCCGTGAAACAGATATCTCCACCGGAGATTATTAGCGGGTACAACCTTCGAGACGTCATGATCGAGTCTGCCATCGCCTTATCGCCATCTGCGGAAGGGATAGAGATTCAAATATCTCTACGACCACATCAACAGACACATAAGAGTGCCTGCTGGTATGACTTCGCCATTCTTGCCTTCCTTGAAGGAACATGGTCCAGAAGTTGCAGCGGGTTAATTCAGATACAACATAAGAGTTTTTCAGGGCATAGTGACGCGAAAGAGGCCTTTTCGGCGATCAAATTAACGCAGAAGAAGTATTACGACATAAAGAGCAGTTGCACTAGGAGCGTGGATTCTGCCTACATGTACCATTTCCTCGAAGAGCGCGGGATATCCTACGGCCCCTCTTTCCAAAGAATCGAACAACTTTTATGTGCCGAGTCATACGATGCCTGGGCTAATATCTCGGTGTACGGCTCGTCCTGCCTAGAGCCAGACAGACTCCAAGACCATATCATTCACCCAGCCACTTTAGATGCTATAGAGCACTTGGTTTATGCAGCCGCCACGAAAGGCGGGCGGTACCCCATGCTGACGAGTGTACCTACGAAGCTTGCGAAGATGTGGATATCGAACGTTGGCCTAAGCAACCAGTCCCATGACTTCTTGACAGCGTCGGCTACAATGACTTCAAAAACTCTGCGCACGTTCGAAAGCTCCATTTGTGTAATGCAAGAAGCTACCAAAGAAGTGCTGCTTGTGATCGAAGGCCTCGAATGTACGGACATTGCTCGCCCAGAAGTAACAACGACTGGGAGCGTGGAGAGCGGAGACCGACAAATATACGCTTGTCTGCGCTCTGATGTAGACTTCACCATGCTGAACGCAGAGCAGACCATCCACTTTCTACGTTCCCAATGCAGAGCCCTGGAGGCAAAGCAACTGCTGGATTTCATTGAGTGCGTCAGACAGTTATGCTGCTATTATCTCATAACCTCTGCCCGCGACATTGAACTCGAACAGATATATCCCAGTACAACACACCTTGGCCGTTATGTTGAATGGTCCCAGTATCAACTCGACAGGTACCGAAAAGAGGAAGGCGCATTCCTTGTTGAACAATTCGATGAGGCAGCCGTGGGCACAAAACTGATCGAGGCCAATTCTATGGGGAAGCTTTTCGTTGAAGTGGGCCGCCAGTTGACGAACATTTTCAAGGGCAAAGTGAATCCACTCCAGATTATCTTCGAAACCGATCTTGCTGCCGGATATTACAAAGAGATGTGTACTTGGGGATATTTTCAGATGATGTACCGTTATATTGGTGGCCTTGCCCACAAATTTCCGGGCATGAAAATCCTGGAGGTCGGAGCCGGAACCGGTGGAGCCACTCAGAATATTCTGCAGGCACTCCGCGATCCGCATAGCGGCACGCTGAGGTGTAGCAGTTACGAGTTTACAGATATCTCACCGGTTTTCTTGGACAGAGCGCGAAGTACCTTTAGGGATTTTGAAAAGAAAATTTCCTATGGCATCTTCGACATGGAGGAAGAATGCACGGTTCAGGGATACGAGGCGCATTCATACGATCTTGTCCTCGCATTCGGGGTAAGATAGACAACAACATTGCATCCTCAACTCAATACTGATGAGGTCAAAGGCGCTCCATGTTTGCCGGAATTTGAGGAAGACGATGAGAAATATACGGACGCTGCTCAAATCGTATGATGACCATTACACTATTATTCATTTGGACATAGCTTATTCTTGCAGAGATGGCAAAGTCATAATGATGGAATTAACGAATCCCACTGGTCTCATTACCCCCTTTATCTTTGGCTTACTGGAAGGATGGTGGCTTGGTAGGACATACCTTTTCATCTCACTATATTCCGCTGACCATATAGGATCCGAGGAAAACCGACAATTGCACCCCGGCATCGATGTACCATCCTGGAATGAAGTCCTTTTGGACTCTGGGTTCTGCGGCACCGAACTTTTCTGGAGAGATTTTGAAGATCAACGTTACCATGAGGTCAGCATCATAGTGTCGACGGCTAGCAATTCAAGCCAGCCAACGCAATCAGCCCGACATATCTCAGACGGAGTTCCAAGCATCGATATCGCGGTCTATAGACCAACCAACGTTCAAAAGCAATTTGCCAGACATCTATCTTTTCGCTTAGGGAAGACTTCAGACGTCTGTTCAATCCTTGACTTTGGAGCAGAGCCCCGTCCGGATCCGCCTGCGTCCCAATTAATCATCGCCTTATTCGACATGGATGAGCCTATCTTAGAATCACTCTCCGAAGAGTCATTCCAGATGCTGCAGTCCATTCTCCCTCGAGTAACGCAACTATTATGGGTTTCAAGCGGAGGCGGTTCATCCCATCCTGCCCATGGCATGATAACCGGATTCGCAAGAGCGATGCGCGCTGAATATAAAGACCTCAAGTTGGTCACGCTTTCGCTCGAAAAGAAAGATGTAACCCTGGACCAAGCAGCCGACACCATCATGCGCGTCGCGGAGAAAATGCTCAGAGAGGGTGCATTTGCCCAATATGAAAGAGACTGGATCGAAATTGACGGGTATCTTCATGTATCTCGTCTCACGGAAAGGGTTTCCATGAAATCGGACTTGGGCTCGAGGGTCGGGTCTGCGAGCATCCATCACATATCACTTCAGGAGGCACCTCCGGTGAGACTGCATCTGGAGACCATCGGTCAAATGAATACGCTCAGCATCCGAGAGGAAGCTCATCCTGTAAGTCCACTCAACGCAGACGAAGTGGAGATCAAGGTCAAAGCAGTAGAGGTTGGCCGTGCGGACTACATAAGGTCTGTCGGACGGGCCGCAAACTTATCCTTTGGCAGCCTGTGCTCAGGCATCGTCGTTAGGGTCGGAAGCATGGCCAATGTCCAAGTCGGGGAACGAGTTTGTATGTACACCACCTCTGGAGGCGTTCGGACTTACGCGAGGTCGACAATTGGCTTGGTGAGAAGACTTCCGGAGGCAGTGTCCTTTTTCCAAGCTTGCTTTCAGCTAGATTGTAGCTTGGCCGCATGTTATGCCCTCCACAGTATTGCCAACATGAAACGAAAGGATAAGGTTCTCATTTTGGATGGTTCTAGCGGTATTGGACATGCAGCTATCCAGATGTGTCAAGATGGCGAGGTGGACTTTTCCATCGTAGCACGTTCCGCAACTAAAAAGAAACTGCTGGAGACACAATTCCACATCTCAAGTAACAGTATTATCATAGTGGACTCCTCCAACCAATTTCATCCGATAGAAAAGAGGCATTTTGACATCATTCTCGATACAGAAGATTTAGATGAAGATAGCGGGTCGTGGATGGAGCATGCCGCACCTTTCGGGCACTACATTTGTATTTGCACTTCGCAATTACCTTCTCGACAAGCGAGATCGCTCGCCACCATACCGCTCAACATCAGCTACTCGAGCTTTGAGCTTTCGTCGATCGCTCAGTATGATGAGGGTGCACTGTCCGGCTCAATGAACCGAGTCTTGAGGTGGAAGGGGAAGGGCTTGCTCTGTCCAGATCCACTTACACCAATCTATACATTGTCCGAAGTGGAACAAGTTTTCCGGCAGCTGCAGCAGCTTGGCAGTAAAGGAGGTCTTCTTATTGACATGAACAGAGAGCAGAAAATTGAGGTAAGCCTTATCGATCGGTTTCTTCCGGGACAACTAACTCATTCGCTTCCCACAGTATCAATCAGTACCCAAGCCCCCTTATTCACTCGACAAGAGCGCCAGCTACATCATCTGCGGAGGATTCGGTGCCATCGGGAGAAGTTCTGCAAGATGGATGGTCAGGCGGGGTGCGAGATTTCTCATTCTCTTATCAAGGTCAGGCCCGAGTACGGAGGATGCGCGTTCACTTATCCGAGAACTCGAAGAACAAGGCGCGTTTGTGAAGGCTCCTCGATGTGATATTTCGAATAAGCAATCACTCCAGACAGTTATTGAAGAGTGCTCGAAGACCATGCCTCCCATTAAAGGCTGCATCCAGGCCGCTGTAGTATTACGGGTACGTAGGCACGCCCTTCTCTTCGTCATGATTGTGCCTAACGATTCCAGGATGCAACTTTCGAAAAAATGTCGTTTGCCGACTGGACCACGACGACAAGTTCGAAAGTGTGGGGGTCCTGGTATCTGCACTGCTTGCTACCCAAAAGGATGGACTTCTTCATACTCACATCATCTGTGGCCGGCATCCTAGGCAATATCGGCACAGCGAATTATTGCGCCGGAAATACCTATCAAGATGCACTGGTTCGTCACCGTGTCTCTCAGGGCGAAAAGGCGGTCTCGCTGAGCCTTGGCCTAGTTGCCGATGGAGGCCTTCTTTTCCAGAATAGGAGACTTTATGATCGCCTCGCTAATTCCGGGATTTATATCCCCGTAAACCAGAGACAGATTCATGCTTTGCTTGAATACTACTGTGATCCAGAACTCCAGGTGCTGACATCAGAGGAATGTCACCTGGTAGTTGGAATCCAGTCTCCCGCAACTTTCATCGCTCAAGGCAAAGAGGTACCTTTGGTAATGCGACAACCTCTTTTCCATCAGATGTGGCAGGCGCAGCCTGAAGATCTTGACATATCTGTGGCCGGTACAAAAGAGCAGAACCGGTCCCTTGCAGTGCGATTAAGGGAAATCGAATCCAACTCCGAGGCCGCTGCTGTGGTGACAGAAGCGCTGATCGAGCGAGTGGCGTTAATGCTTTCAATCACGAAGGAGAGCATCCAGCCTCATCGACCTATCCACACATACAATCTTGACTCTCTAGCTGCCATCGATCTGCGCAATTGGTTTGGGAAAGGCCTCGATGCTGATGTGACTGTGTTTGATATTTTGAGCGGGATCAGCTTCCAGGATTTAGCGAACTCGGTTGTCACAAAGAGTAGAGTAAGTTAGGGAGCTCGCGCTGTTGGACTTATACTATTTGCTTTGCAAGGATGACATGTACCTGATACCCGGTCTGTATGAGCGTTAAACTTTGGGGAGTGCCGTCAAGTTTATAAAAGTTTTGAATTTAGTATTAATAAAGTTCGCGTGAAATTATGATTGATGAGATAAGCACGATCCCCATCTCTTCAGCGACGACAACCTACAGCACTATCTTACGACGCCAATAGCAGAGGCCACCACGATTTCAAACAGCTTGCTTCCAGATCTCCTAAATCAAACAGCCAGCTAATCAAAGCATGAGAAGCTACCTTTGCAGCCGGCTGCGGGGAAGCTTGCGATCCCTCGGGCCATTCTGACCTCGTCAACGCGAGTAAGCCCGCAATGAATAACCAAGCTTCAGAATCTTACGCGCACCCTTAATGTCTTGAAACCACTTCCCCCACTCCTTAATATGGCATCCTCCAACACGAAGCAAAAGTCTACCTCCATCGACTCCTCCCCAACGCGCCTCCGCCAAATCGCCCTCGTAACCTCCGACCTTGAGAGAGCGAGGCACCAACTCACACACGTCCTTGGGACGGAAGTCATATTTGAGGATCCGGCGGTCGCACAATGGGGTCTCAAGAACTTCCTGGTTGCTATCGGAGGGGATGTCATTGAGGTCGTGGCGCCGGTTCGGGAAGGGACGACAGCGGGGAGATTGCTGGAGAAGAGAGGAGAGGGTGGATACATGATCATAATGCAGACAGAGGATGCGAAGAGGCGGAGAGATATTATAGAGGAAAAGAGACTAGCGAAGGTGATTTGGGGGTATGAGACCGATGAGGTGTGTTGTGTACAGTATCATCCCAAGGGTATAAAAGGTATTTTCCACCACTACCACCCCTCCCCCATTCTCCAAGCCGAATACCTGCTCTAATATCTATTCATCCAGGCGGCATGATCCCCGAACTCGACTCCCACACCCCAACCCCCTCAAACCCCACCCCCCTAACAACCCGCTTCTCCCCCTGGCACGCCTGCGGCCCCAACCACGC
>AJFK01000252.1:0-35177 GCA_000467715.1 Hysterium pulicare CBS 123377 | reverse complement strand
CCGCCGCACCTCCCATCTGCACCTCCTAGGTGCCGTCTTGCGTCTCGCGCCCGGCGACCTCGGCCACGAAGGCGCGGCTAGACAGTGGGAGGAGATATTCGGTGTGGTGAGGAGTAGAGATTTACTCGCTTTCACGAATGCGAGGGTGGGGTTTATACCGGGGAGGGAGGGGGAGAAGGAGGGGTTGGTTAGTGTTACGGTGGGTATTGAGGGGAAGGAGAGGTTTGAGGGGATTTTGGAACGGGCTAGGGGGATGGGGGTTTGTGGGGAGGGGTGCGTTTGGATGGTTGGGGTTAAGTGGTTTTTTGTTCTTGTGGGGTATAGAGATGAAGGTGGTGGTGGTGGTGGTGATGGTGGTGGCGGTGGTGCTAAGTTATGATATATGGAAGATATTAAAGCGGTAGCTTTTTGTGAGACTGTATGAAAAGAACTGTGACTGAGCTTGTACAATATGAGGGGAAATGTCGCCAACATCTCTCGAGATACAGTTTGCTGTTTTATACATTTGTGCTGCTATTTCCCTGGGTAAGCTGCGAACAGACTTCGGAACAGTCTACTATAACCTTTCTTCTTCAGATCAATACCACGCACATGCCGCCCCCGAAGGATAGGCAGGAAGCTCTCGTTTATGGTAGGATTTCGTTGTAATATATAAACGACCTTTCTTTGATTTCTCTTGCGAGTTCCTTTTTGTTATGATTCTCTTTGGTTTCAGCCTATTAGGGGTGCGGGGGAGTTGCTTGTAGATCGTCCCTCACAGGCACGTAATTACGCATGTAAGATCTCGTAGCTTTACCAGTATATCATTAAATTCGTAGCCTATTACTTCTAAGACGTGTCTGGCCCTGTCAACCGCGGTACCAGGAAGTGTATATAGACTAGCGAAACTTGGTGTAATTCATTCAACCCCACCCTCCTTATGTATAATCATGCCCACAGTACCCATTACTAGCAAAACCTCCGTAATTCGTCCCCCCCGGCGCCAGCTGAAACGCCTGGTGGCTCTGAGTACAAGACCCCGAAGCCATGAGCAGGTAGCATTGACCGATCGCCCCGTACGTACCTCCGCACCCAGCCGTCGTGATGCACGAGACGCAGCAGTCGTACGCGCTCCCCGACGTGTTTTCCGTGAATGTGTCCCCGGGATTGACGAATGAGGCGTCGATGTAGAGGCCGCCGATCTGAGTGATGATGTTGTCCGAGCTGCAGGCGGCATAGTATGTCGAAGTGGGCGCTACTTCGCCCACGGTCGCGGTTTCGACGTATGTAGTCGTGGTCGTCGAAACGGTGGTTTCCGAGATCGTGGACGAGTCGGTGAACGTCAGCGTCGTCGATGCGTCCACTGGTGTCACGGTGCTCGTAGAAGTTTCCGTGATCGTCGTGTAGGCGGTTGAAGTGGGTGTAGGTGCAGTATTCGTGTGAGTTTTCAGAGCAGTCCTCGTGATAGTGGAGGTGGCATAGATTTCTACAAGGCCGGCGCAGGTGACGGCGGTCGGGTAGACGGTTGGCTTGCAGACAATTTTACCGCCTACCGGGCTCAGTGTGTATTTTATCGCGGCTCGCTGTTCCAGGTCACGCTTGGGCTCGGCGGCCAGGACTTCGTCTGCTACGGCTGCGTCTCTCCTCTTCTTGGCAGAGTTAGCTATGCTGGACTTGATAGGTATGAAGCCAGCAGTTGCCGCAATTGTCGTAGTTGGCGTGCTAGTAGAGGTGTAAGTGTTCGTGAGTGTTGTGCCTTAAAATAGAAGTATAGTCAGTTTAAGATCCCACAATTGTTTCCATACTGCCAACCAGTCCGCTAAGTACTTATATCCATAGTGTTCCACGTCGATTACCACTTAATTGGGATTTGACTAGGAATCATACAGGGTGAAAGTATGAAGACGTGGGCATAATAATTATACAAAGAGGATACATACTGTCTGTTTCAACTTGGGTAATTGTCGTAGTGTCGTAGAGCGTAGTTGTGGTTGAAAATGTATCAGTTTCTTGGATAAGTGTCGTATAGACCGTCGAAGTGGTAGTGCCGCTGATGGTCGTTGTCACTGCTGAAGGGGTCACTGTTGTCTGAGGAGTAACCGTCGTGATCCTGAAGGCGTAGAGGGGAATTGTCAAGGCCTTGGTTGTCGTTGGGACAGGTGCGATTGATTTAGGCCCATTTTTGGTGGTACACTTGATTTGAGAAAAAGTCACAGCTGCGGCTGCGACTTCGACGGAAAGAAGAAGAGCTGTGAGCGGGGAAAGGGAAAGAAAGTGCATAATGAATAAGTTTGAGTTGCTTGCAGCGATTTCAATGTCCGCCGAAGAGGGACTGAGGACAGGAGCAGACGACGATGCTAGCGATCTCCGGGGGGAGCACCTTCAGGTGATATACCTACACATTTCCCCCTCTCTGGATGAAGGCCGAGATCATCATGGAATCCTGTATCCACTTCACTGCCAAGTGGGATTTGATATCGATGAGCATCGCCTGGGGAAGCGATTGGATTGTAAAGCCAGGCCAGCTCCCTAAAGCTCAGCCATACTTGCAACGGCGGATGACGGCTTGGAGTGGCTTGCAAAGCTGAGGGCCCTGTTCCCAAAAGGTCCTAACAGGTCAGCCGCAGCGATGAATTAAGACAATCTGCGGCTTCATTCGGTCTGGTGTTGCACTTCAACTCTCGGTTCCCCGCTCAGCAGAAGCGAAAGTGTGGCTCCGTAAAGCTTCTTTTTATCCAACCGCCTCGACTCACTATACGGGACCTGGTTGCAAAGCTTCTTTTTAATCAATGTAGCTGGCTTGGCACTCGCGTATTTCCTGTAGGTCAGCATTTATCAACGAATCGTGTGAGTTCTCTTCAGCTTCGAAAGGTGCCGGTTGAGCTGCAGAGTGTAAGCGATTCTGTACATCTCGACGTGGCAGGGAAGAGACTTGGACAGGAGACGATCTCGACTCAGCTTTAGCGAAGTAGTGCCAGTCACGTCGTCAGGATCCAGCCTTCTACGTCGAATGCTAGCGCTGGGTATCCATTAATCTGGACATCGGTCGAAATCAGCTTGTGAATTAACACGATCCTCTTCAGCCTCGCAAACCTCTGCCCTATCAGGAGCAAATCTAGTAAAGAAAGAGAGGATAAATAGTGTAGATGTGCCGCAGAATTTTCCGTCCCAGGTAAGACGAGATACGTTTACGGCGCTAGATTCAGCGCTTGAAGTAGTTAGTCTTTATCTTAGCTCGAAGCTTCCAGCCAGCCATAAGATCATGTGACGTATGCCTAGTCACCCTAGCAGAGGCTGGAAGCACCTACACTCCGAGCTACGAGGGATAGCGCGGCGCTGTGGCTGACAATAGTCTTTCAAGTTTGTACTGTAGTCTCAGGAAAACGCCTCTGACCACTACCTGCGATCGCCATGCAGGCATTTTTTACCAACATCTTCTTGCGTCTCGTTTTCGCGAGCTCAATCATGCTCTTAGCGGTGCTAATTTTGTGGATCGCTCCAGAACTCTCCAGATTGCTCCGTACTATAAGAAGTTTAGTTCAGTCCGATAAGTGCTGCACCCAAATGTTGGAGTTGAGAATCTGTAACTGTCTCCTCAGATAGCTAGTCGTTGAAATTCAGCAAATGATTATTACACCAAGTATAGTAAAGGACGTTGTTAACCCTTGGCCGTACCTACAGAAAGTAAAAAATTTCGGCGGTTGTTGAAAGTAGCTTAGCTAGTCGCCAATGCGGACCTCGGTTGGCGCATAAAACCCCTGAATGCGTGTCCAACCTTCCTCTCTTCTTCAATTCACTTCAACAGCGGTCAAACGCACTTGGGCGGTATATTCAGGGGTAGTCTAGCGGATTATGAACGTCGATCAGGTCGGATTACGTGGATGTACACATGGTACGTCCATCTCCTTTGGAAAGCGGTAACATGACTGCAAGAATTGTTCGCGAGCGGTGGTGAGGAGCAGCACCGATTCGTCATACGAGTCCCAAACCGGATACTCTGCAAATGCCCCCGATGTATCATCGATTGCATGCGCCTTGCAAGAGTCCGGCAACCCTCTCTCCTGCTTTGGATCCGCTTGATGAAAGCACCGACGGGGCCAAGGAAGCAAGCAGATAAGGGGTCCCATTTCGTTCTGTTGCGGGTGAATGTTTGGTCGTTTGGAGATGCGGTAGGGAAAAGTCCTCAGCCGGCAAATATGGTCTTCAATGAGGTTAAGTAAAGAATGCTCGAAACTGCTGGCGCTTTAGATGGCGGAGCAGTTAGAAAAGTCTAACACTGAGAGGTAGCATCGAGCAGGACGCATGTGGTGCGAACAAAGGACAAGCTAAATTTAGATCAAGGTCCCGCTAGCTTCCGCCTCGGCAAAAGCTTTTCGGAAATCCACCAACTTATTCTCCATGTCTTCCAGGACTGCTGATGCTTGATATTAAAACCTACTATGCCTTGAGGAATTATATGAACTACTGCGCGCTGGTCCTCACTGTCCATAATAAGCCCAGGAGATATCTCCTGATCAAGGAATCATAGGACATTCTTTTTCCCCCTACATTCTTACCTTCGTAGTTCCATTACCTTCTATAGCCTCTATGGCTCCATAAGCGCCTTATGAACTCAACGACGTCGATTAGGGTACATGTTCGTAGCCACCAGCACCTGACGCTTCAAGAAAAGGCCTCCCATAACTCTTGACTTTTGTTTAAGACATGGCAGGGCACGTAAGATTCAAGATAACATCCTATTGGTCACGTCTTGTAAAACACGAAAACTGAATCCAGGACCGGTAGTATGCGCCGAAATGATGCAGGAACGTTGAGATCCGATAGGGCTGGTGCGGCGGGTGGCTGTGTTAGGAGACACGAGGTTAGCAAGGATATCGGACAAACATTTTTCTCGTGTTCGGTGTCACGGTATCACTCCATGAGAGTCGTGAGCTCGGAAGCTACTGGAAGAGCAGCACGGAGTATTTGCTAAGCCTAGATTAGTTATTAGAAGTAATCCGTAGGACAAAGAACCAAGTATAAATGGAAGACGAGCTCTCGTCAGCTATCTTTCATCATCATTAGCTTCAATATCCCCGAAAACTTCATATCCTTGTAGTCTACCCCTCCGACCTATACTGCGTAAACTCAACTATCTCTATCAAATCTCCTCTAAACAAACAAACCACAACCCCACAGAATGCGTGTCTCCACCCTCCTCACAACAACCACCACCTTCTTCACCCTCTCCTCCGCCCGAATAATCGGCATCGCAGTCCCCAGCACCATCGCCCCAGGCGACACCATCTCCGCCATCGTCGAAACGCAAAACTACATCCAAACCGTCGCCGACATCGCCATAGCCTTCGGCATCGCACCCGGCGCTGGCTATCCCAATTCTCTCGGCACCCTCCTCCGCTCGACCTACCTAGGCCCTTCAGAAAGTAACATCGTAACGAATATTACAGTATCAGTGCCGATCCCGAGTTCGCTGGCGAAGGGACAGGCGCTGTTCAGTGCGGCGCTTTTTAGTAGCTATGGCGCTAGTGGGGATCCGACGATTACGAGCTTTAACGTTAGCGTTGTGGTTGGGGATGAGACTAGTGGGGAGTTGAAGGGGAGTCAGGGGTTTACGAGTGTTAGTGCTGCGTAGGGGTCTGGGGGAGTGAGTGGTGGTGAAGGAGGGAAAGGGAATGCTTGAAGGAAGAGATTGAAGGTTGAAGGTCGAAAGGAACGGAGTAAGAGAAGACATGACGAGTTGTGTATCTTTGCATCGCATTGTATATCGCATAGTTAGGCGTTCAGTTCTTCATCGTTCTCCGCAATCTCGATACCCCACTAGGTATACTGAGGATATAGTAGTGAATAAATCTCCTCGTCATATCTTCTGTCTTATAAACAATCTTTCAACTTACTCTAAGTTGTCCGAATCAGCATTCTCGAAACAATCATCAGGATCTATGCCATCAGGGTCCAGGCCATCGGAGTCCAAATAATCACTATCAGGTTCACCTCCCCAATCCTCGTACTCAATGGTCAGCTCAATCCCTTCCTTTTCCAAGCGTGTTGTCAGTAGCGGTAGCCATCGGCGTCCAGTACTCCAACCGACATTAAATGTAACCATAGTGATCTTTGTAAGATGGGGGAAGGGTTTAGGAGAAGCTGATTCTCGTCCTTCATAGCCCTCAAGTCCTGCCAGTTCCCGGATCAAGCCTTGTTCCCTAATCAAGCTTCCTTTTCTGTCCCTTTTCCCTTCCAAAAGATGTTCCCATAGCTTCCGCCACACATTCGTGATTGTCAGTGTTCGAATACTCGATGGTAAGATAGACGCCCAAGCAATGGTGTGCGGATCCGCGTCGAAAGGATATATTGCTGGGGCGTCGATATATAGGTGTTCGAGAACGCGGCATCGTCGTAGAGATACAAGCTGAGGATTCTGCTGCACATCGAAGTCGCCTTTAAGTAACAGGGATTTCAAAGTTTGTTCACAATTATGCAGTGCATTAAAGATCGTCGGAATAGCAATCGCGCGATACAAAGGCTCGAGAACGAAAACTTCAAGCCCCGTGAAAGACTGGAGCAAGGCGGCTAGCATAGGGTCAAAGATGTCAGAGCGTCGAACTGTGAGAGATCTAAGGTTTGAGTTCTGGGAGAAGAGGCCTTGAAGGTCTTCTGGATCGACAAGGGGCTCATAGGCTTCCACGATCTCCAATTCGTTGAGGGCGGGAAGTTCGAGTAATACAATAACGTACAGGATTGGACTGGTGATGCCACGGAAGTTCACGACGACCTTCCTTAGGTGAGTGAGGTTTTTAAAGCCTCCAAGGCGATTGAAATCCACGGCTTGGCTAATTTCAGTCTGTTCGTCATGCCACGTGTAGAGCGGTCCGCCCTCCAGGCTTCGGAGATTTGGAACCAACGTTACAATCAATCCAAAAACACCCATTTCCGTATCTTCTTGTATTTTATTGATCCAACCCTTCCTGACCTCTGCAGTCATGTTTAGTTGATTCACCAGGGAGATAATATCTTCATTTTCTCGGATGGCTGTTGCGGCACTGCTGTGGGATTTGACAATGGTCTTCACAAACTTGGCTAGGCGTGGTCTTTCGACGAGAGTTCGGAGGATGAGACCGTGATTATAAGAGGTGGCTTCGATGTTCTCATAAAGCACTTCCGTGGCTGCGTTGGCAAAATGTCGAACCAGGCAGAGATTGTATAGATCGGAACGATCGAGGCCATTGTGCCGCAAGATATTGAGGATTACCTCATCGGACAGGCTGGCCATGGGACCATCATTTCCGGGCTGGCGTGTCGGGTTCTGCGGGATAAAGGCCATTGGACTGATTTTACTCGTATCTGATGAAGCGAAGCTCGGCTTTTGGCTAAAAACGGTGCTCTTGTGCAGGGTATAGTACGGTATAGAGATGAGAAACTCCCAAGGAGCCTCCAGGCTGATTTTCTCTTCAAAGACAGACGAAGCGAGAGGAATCGGATGTCTCGGTTCGGTGCAAATTGCATAGGAAGTCTTTAAGTTGGCTACCCTATCAACGTTACACTATGCCATTGAGCTCCTTTGGTGGGTGTTTGTGGTCATGTAGAAGTAAGGGAGCGGTCCCCCTGCCGAAGGTGTCGATAAACAAAAGCAAGTTGCAGGTAACTGGATGTAGCTTAACCAGCGGCCCATGCGTCCCTCGGTTAGAATAACCTCGTAAACGGGCTTCTACTCTTCTTGAATCAACCACTTCATCAACAAATGCAGCGGCACCGATCTTGCTTCGGAGCTCTCAAAGGCTTTCACTCGCGTCTGAGCTGGTCCCTTCAACCATGAGTATTTTCGGCCACAGTCACTAGCGCAAAGCGTGGCTTATCCTAAAGGGGAGTTCGCATGGGTTCCAAGTACATAGTATCTATCCCTTTGGCATACAGTACATACTGCCATATTTACCCTCCCTTCCTCTCATCCAAGAGCTTTGAATATAATCATCGCCTACGCGTTGTTGAGCTTTGCCAAACTCTTCTTCCTCTTTTCCATTACGTCGAATAAGACTTTGACCTCATCTCTTCGTTTTTCCAACAATGTCCTCTCTAACCATAACAGAAGTCGAATGCCCTGAAGAACATGCAATGACCAGGATTGCCGGCAAGCCAGACGGTGATAGCTTTGGCGCTCCAGCAAGCAACTCTGGCCGGCATGCCCAGGAGACCACCGTCGACGAAATATGTGATCCCGACCACTCATCTGTACAACCAGAGTACCCAACCGGCGCCAAATTCTGGCTCATCATGCTCACCGTGGGCGCGGTTCTCATTCTCACCTGCATAGACATGAACATCGTCGCCACCGCCGTCCCTAGCATCACAGACCACTTCCACACCGTCGCCGATGTTGGCTGGTATTCGTCCGCCTTCAGGCTCTGCGTGTGCGCCTTCCAGTTCGTGTTTGGCAAGGCGTACACGCTCTTCTCCGTCAAGCGCGTCTTCTTGCTCGCCAACGCCATCTCTATAGCAGGCTCGCTGCTCTGTGGGACGGCCACCACGTCCACTATGCTTGTCGTTGGGAGGGCCGTAGCTGGTTTGGGCTCTGCTGGTCTTCTTTCCGGGTGCTTCATTATCCTCGCGCAATCGATACCTCTGCGCCGACGGCCTATGTTCATCGGCATGATGGGCGGTATCGAAGGTGTAGCTACTCTAGCCGCACCACTCCTTGGTGGTGCTCTAACTCAGTCACTCGACTGGCGGTGGTGCTTTTACATCAACCCTCCCATCGGTGCCATCACGCTGTTGCTGACCATGCGCTGTTTCCCAGACACGCGGAAACCCAGCGACGTCGCCCGCATGACGTTCAAGCAGAAGCTCTCGCAAATGGACTTGGTTAGCAATCTACTCTTTCTCCCTGCGCTGACCAGCCTCTTTCTCGCATTCTCGTGGGCCGGCATCAAGTATCCCTGGGCCAGTGGCAGAGTGATCGGCCCTCTTATCACCTTTGCCGTCCTTCTTGCCGCCTTTGTCTATAACCAATTCCGTCAAGGCGACGCCGCTGCCCTCCCTCCCCGCGTCATCAAGCGCCGCACCGTCATCGCCGGGTTCATTTTTATCATGTGTGCGAACAGCACTGGCAACGTACTCGAATATTATCTGCCTACTTACTACCAAATCGTTCGTGGATATTCTCCCACCAAAAGCGGCTACATGATGCTCCCCATCATCATCGGCGCCACCATCGGCTCGCTCGTTCACGGCGCCGGCACGAGCGCCTTCGGCTACTACGCGCCATTTATGCTCTTCGCCTCGATCATAATGCCCATTGCCGCGGGTCTCATAACTACTTTCAAAATCAATACTAGCTTCGTGCAACTCATCATGTACACCGCCTTGTCCGGCCTCGCCTACGGCATCGGTTTCTCAGGACCGCAGAACGCCGTGCAAACAGTACTGCCCGCAGAGGACGTCCCGCTTGGCTTGTCTATCATGCTGTTCGCACAGTCCTTTGGTCCGGCTGTGGCGGTCGCGATTGCACAAGTCCTTTTCACAAATCAGCTCTTGACCAATCTAAGTGGTCTCGTGCCGGGCCTGAGTCAAGCAGGTATCGAGAACAACGGGCTGACGGAATTCGTGACAAGCGTGCCGCCGGCCAAGGTGAGAGAGGTTCTCGTGGGTGTCGATGAAAGTCTCATACGGACATGGTATCTGGTCGTTGGGCTGGCGTGTGCGACGATGGTAGGGAGTTTGTTGATAGAATGGCGATCGGTCAAGTCAAAACGCGCCTAGGAATATTCTGGTAGACCATCAACAACGATAATGAAACCTTTTCTTGAACTCAACTGCTAAATGATCAGCTTTTTGGAACACCGCCCTTTTGGTCGAAAAAACAATGATACTGTGTAGAGAACAGTCGTATGATAATAGTATTAATTATGAGCTCTTGCCTAGTATTCGTGATTAGGCAGAAGTGAGCGGGTTCACAAACAACGGGTGTCAGTAGATAGAAGCAAGCTCTAATGAAGTGACCATATATTCGCTTTCAGAAAATAGACTAATGAAAATCCTCGTTGGTATGCTAGTGCTGCATGTGACCCAATGCCTGTCCGATAGCAAATTCGAAGTCCTTGAATGTTCTCCTTCTCTGTGGGACATTGTTCCCCATGCAAGCAAAATATGTTGAAATGATAAAGCAACAGTCCGGACACACTTCCTCCTGTACTGCCACCATGAAATTGTTCCTCGCAAAGGACGTTATCGAGAAAACTTGAGCCTACGTGGAGTATCAAGCTGTTAAGACCTCCAGCTCCCCAGTTGCAGTGTTTACCACTCCACTATTTTTTTGCGGGGGTGAATAGAGAGCTGAACTCCCACTTTCTTGAATGCCTTAACAGCTGGTGAATAATTTACTTTGGATTCCTCGTACCCTTCATGGAAATTCAACGATCGTAGGTTGGGGAAGCCTCCAGGAGGTTGCACTTTGCCTGAGGTGATATTGCGACCTCTCTTCACCTCGACGATCAGACCGCGTTCCCACATGAACCATTGATGTCGGTCTAGGTCGATATCCCGTATGGATAGTGTTTCGAGGGAGGAGGGTAGCAGCGGCGAGAGCTGATAGTCCTGGCTATGCCCACCGTACAATGCGGTCAAATCGGTGTCCAGTATCTTGAGTTTCTTGAAAGCCGTCAGAGATCCGAACGCTGTCACGCGTTTGGGGCCAAGTGCGCATAACCCCATTTCATGAAATATCATATTGGTCAAAGTCTGAGCGGAGCCGTGCAGAGCCTTCATCACCGTAGCCGTGTCCACGAACTCGTCGGGATCAAACCAATCCCCAGATGATACGGGAGTGAAGTCGAACCTCTCGAGAGGTTTGCAGGCTCTGATCAGAATAGCAACGACCGACGAGAGTAGGCGGCAGTCGAGGAGTGATAGTTCTGAGATATTGCTGACTTGAGGCAAGAAAGCTCTTACGTCCCATGCCTTACCGTTTGGATCTCGTTCTCGAGTGTCTTTAAGATCATGTAATGCTAGGCTTTTCAACTTAGGTAGTCCGAACAACGGTGAGATCTGGTGAATAGAGAGTCCACTGGCATAGATGTCGGCCTGCTCTAGCTTTTGGAAGCGCGTCAAAGGGTCGACGCTGGTTGGTGGAGCTAACAGAACGGGGAATAAAATCGAGGGTGGCAAATCGACCTTGTATCCCCGTTCTTGTGGTCCAATGAGGAGGTTGCGAACGTTTGGGATAAGTGGCAGCATCATTGCAATGAAGCCCCAACCATCGTATGCGTTGATCTCGCGAATCCATTTCTTTTGATCTCCCTTTGGCAAGTCGAGACGTTTGACCATACAAGTGAACATTTCGGTACCAATCCAGTTTTTCCTCGCATCAATTCTAGTTCGCTTCTCTTTGCTGTCTTCCGCGGTAAGCCCTTTTACCAAAGCTGCGAGTGCAGGGACTTCGGTCAAGGTGCGTAGAAAGGTCCGGTAGGTGTTGGAGGTGATCGAAGGACATTCGTACAAACATTCTGTAGCTACTTGATGAAACGTTCCGACGAGGCAAAGGCTGTAGAGATCTTTGCGGGCGAGGCCAGTGCCATTCGCGATTCTGAGGACCATTTCGCTGGGCAAACCGTCGATGTGTGCGCGAGGCGGGTCTCTGCCCATGTGGGCTCCGGCTCCTGCTGTGGGAGAGCTCATTGTAGGATTTTGTAAAGGGTTCTGATGAGTGAAGTGTGAAAGAACGATTTCAAAGTCTGCTTTTGGGCGATGGTTCCGACTTGGAAGGACTTTGGTAGTTGGAAAAGTTTCAAACAAAAATCATGAAGGCCGAGCAGAAATAGGAATTCCATTAAAGCGAAGATGTCATGGTGACGTGACGGCGATAGGTGAACTATCTGATGAAGCGATACCTACGTAAGAGATCGGTAAAATAAAGATGAAAGATTTAAGGTTAGGTTTGGATTTGAAGTGAAGTCCAGTGGTGATGACTTTGTGGCAGGGTTTGCCAAGAAAATGAACAGAACACCAGGTGAAGGTGAATGAAGCTGAGCAGCGGGGTAAGAATGAAATGACAGTCGAAATGTTTACCGGTCTCGATCTACTCACGTTGATCCAAGAACCATCTATGCTCAAGCTTCATCAAGTCTTTCATATCTGTCTCTCATATCTGATACCTAGACCACTTGAAATGCTCATAGCAACTTCACCCCCGTTTATCTCTCTCAATGCCCCCTACGCACCCGCTGCGGAGGTGCCGATGTGTTAAACCCACATCCCGCCACAACACACGAGCTCACAGTATGAATATACCTAATCTTCCCCTTATTCACCCTAAACATATGACTATCCGGCATAGCCGCCTGTCCCTGCGTCCTATCCAACCCAGGGAACCCTAAAAAGATGTCCACAACCCCCATCGTCTCATCAACCACATACCTCCGATTCGTAACCAGAATATTGCTGGGCAAGCCGCCGATATCGCACGTATTGGCCGTGAGGTTGCGAGCACCCGTGTAAGCACCGCCTTCGAGTCGGTCGCACGGGACGCCGAAGGGGACGGTGATGTTGACGTTGTCGAAGCGATTGAAGTAGGCGTCGCCTGCCGCTTTTACAACAGCTCGGGAATCGCGCTGGGATTCGGGGATGGGGTCCCAGTTTTCCAAAGAGTTCCAGTAGATGTAGCCCGTTGCGTTGAAGGCCCAGTCGCCTTCGTCGGTTACAATCGACTCAATTGCTGTGATTTTGTCACCGGTGAAAAGCATCCGTGTGTGGATGACATATTGATGAGGATTGCTGGCTGCAATCAGTTCAGTCATCGTGGAACAAGCGGTTGTATCGTGGATGCTGCGGTTATGATCGATCTTGATGGGCTGTGAAAGCACGCCCGTCTTGATGTCCATTGGCTTCTCATTCTCGCTGTAGGTAACATTGGAGGCGAGGGCTGTCATGCCGCTGAGTTGGCCGCTGAGTTGCGATGCGACGTATTTATCGGTTGCATCTGTGAGCATTGCTCGACTGCATTGGGCGGAGGCGGTTGCGGCGAGCGATGCGCACGCTAGGAGAATGGGATGAAGCATGCTGGATAGTCTTTCCACTCGAGTTCTGCTCGTTGGAGTACTTGCACGTAGGAATGAGTGCGCTCTTCAATGCCATTATAATAGAACTGATTTAAATTATGACTTTTCATCTTTATGGAAGGGGGAATGTGACGTTGGCAGCAATAAGATTGTTCGAAAAGGAACTGAAAGATCCAACCAATGGTTCTACAGAAGGAAATATTCCCGGCTCTCGCATGGAAGTTCGTACCACCTGGTAATACAACGTAGTAAAGAGTCGCATGGGCGCCCTAGTAAATTCAGAAGATCTCCCATCTTTGATAGATGGTGTGGGGCACGGCAGTGGTAAGGAGGAACCCCACTTCATTTACGGGATGTTTCTTTAACCGGGTTAAAAGACTTAACATCGTATAATTAGCATAATAGTAAGGCAATTCATATACCTTGGATTTGTTTATCTTTACTTACCTGGTAAGCCAAAGAGTCTAATCCGTGGGATGGGTGGGAAGTCCTGAAGGTACAACATAAAATCATAAATTCATACGTATCCTACTCTCATCAGACGTACGATTTAATGCAAAACGGAATGGCAATCTGAGGCCCTGTGAATCCTTCTTTATTCTGCTGTCCACAACTCGGCACCCTTCTCAGCCCAAGCATCACGGCCTTCCTCTGGCTTCGAGGCACTCGGTTTCGGTGTCCTAACAATGTTGACGTATTTTCCAGTAGCAGGATATTGAGTTTTTTCAACCCCCTCATCCTTCGGCTCCTTTTCCTTCTCCCACCATGAAGGAAAAGCGGGAACAGATGTCCTCCACAAGCGGATATGTTCGTCTCCATCCAGGCTGAGGTAATAATCGCCCTCCTCGTCCATTGCCAAATATAACTTGGAGTCTCCCCACTGTATTTTTCGTCCTTTCGGCCTCAGGAAACCTTCCTTCGAATTCGTCTTGCTATCCCAAACGAGCCAACTGCCATCCGAGCTGTGCACCGCAAGCTTATTTCCATCGTCCATCCATACAAGCTGGTGGAATTGAATAAAATGTCGACCTGGCACTGAACCCTGCTTCAACAATCCAACTTCTTGCGCGATAGATTCTTCACCCTCTCCATCGAACGGCCGCCAGACGTAGACGGTGGATTCCACCGACATCGCGACGCTTTGACCATTCGGGTTCCATGCAAGTTTCCTACACCAGTCCTTGAATTCCCTTGGGAATATAGCGATCTGTCTCCCATCAGCGACGTCGTGTATCTTGACAATCCTGCCTCCGTTTGAGCTCCAGATGATTTTGGTAGCGTCAGGTGAAAAAGCGGCAGTCCAGCTTTGCCCACCAGAATTCTCGGTCGCCCAATTCAACTCTCCTGATTGCCCGTTGTACAGTCGCATTGTTCCATCCCAAGACACTGTTGCGACATGTTGGCGATCGGGGCTATATCCAACCCACATTATGCGATCAGTGTGACCTGTTAGTTTGAGGAATTCCTTGCCAGCTTCGAGATCCCATATGACGACTCGTGGGAGTTCCTCAGCCGATCGCATACCGTGCTGCGTGGTATTGTTCTTTTGCACAAATAGCAATTTCTCCCCATCGGGCGTGAAGGGGTCGGAACCGAAATTCCCTGTTGTTGCGTCATCGAAGATCGTATTGGCTCTTGTTCGATGATGTGTCTCGACTCTCCTCAATGCCGCCTCAAAGTCTGCTTGTAGCGATGACTTCGCTATGTACTCTTGCGACCATTCATGTTGCGTCGTGAGGTCTTCAACAATACTATCGAGAGCCTTGGATGCGAGAGTTGGTGCGTCCAAGGGCTCATCTTCGTCAAGAAGTCGTCCATTCTTGTCTAAGTCCCAAAGAATAAGCCGGTCAGCTGGAAGAGGTCTTTTGAGGAACTTCTTCTCCGCCGGCGCTGAGGAGAGGAGAGTGTAACATGGCGCGGTCTCCCGTTCAGGATTCTCAGACGGATCGGATGAGCCCTGCTCTTCCTTTCGTTCCTTACAAGGTTTAAAATACACTTTGCCACATCCTTCCACCGTTTGCTTCAACTCTTTTGTAGTAACATCATAAATGAATATGCTCTCTCCATTATTCACTCCAGCACTAATAGCGAGGAGCTTACCATCAGAGCTTATGGCGGAATGAATAGAATTTATTCCTTCGGTACTGTTTGTGGGAAGCTTGATCGAGGCGGTTTCGCGTCCCCATTCTTTGGGATGGCCAGACGCCCAGTCGGCGTTCTTTCCATCGATCTTGAAATCGTGCTCCGGATCGATCTCGTACTCAAAACTTTCCAGGAATTGTGCGCGTGTGTAAGAGGGCATTGTAGCTATGAAGGAGTTGTTTTGAGAAGATAGATGGGAGAGGGGCGTTTTGATGTGGCTGTTGCCTGATCAGCGTTCCTTCTAGACCAGGTATGACGTTGGGATCACGTGCCAGCAGCATTGTGGCAAACGTTAAATGCATATCATAGAGCCTCAGAAAGATACCACTTTGTCTGTGAAGATTATGCATTTGAGGCGCAGAGACTCAAACCCAGAAATAGGGTGAAGGGGGCAAGAAGGCACGTGAGCTTGGATTAAAATGACCCGCTATTTAACTATCCGCTTCTAGAAATGCATCATCATCGCCACCAAATCTCAGACGGAGTCAGAGCAAGTCGACACGTGAACTCGCTCCACTCGAAAATGAATTCTCCTCTCTGTGGGTCCTGCAAAGACCCTCTCCTCTATCTCGCCCACTTCTCCTTTAGTCCTCCTGATCTCCACACTCTCCTTAATTTCCAACTCGTCATACTCGGCCCAGATTTGGACCGGCATATCCAAAGCTTCAGAAACACGCTCCCACATCGCGATGAACGTGTCCCGGCTATGGCGCCAGACAGATCTCTGCTCACCAGGCTCGACCATGGGCGGCTGGAGAACAAGTTCATGTCCTTCCGTATTCCCAATCTGCGTTCCAAGCACCATGGCTCCTGGTTCAGGGCGAAGAAGTTTCAAAATCTGTTCGGCGGCTTTTTCTTGTTCTGAGAGGTTGAATAGGTGGAGGACCTTGGACACATGAATGATCCACCACGTCCCTTGAGTCTTGAACAACGCATCATTCTCGTGCTCGGAGAAGATATTTCCAACAATGAAGTGGCTAGAGTCGAGGCAGCCGTGATCCATAAAGAGGAGGTTCCCTACGTCCTTGAATACCGACATCAGATCTGCACCATAGAGCGTCTCGATCGATGCCCCGTCGTAAGCGAGAGTGCGAACGTCTTGACCGAGGCAGGTCCCTAGGTCGAGAAATTTTGGAGTGAATGCTTTGGCACTTTTGAGCGTTGATAACACTTGCTGATAGTCAGGGTGGCGGAGGAGACCTTGCTCCAGGAACCAGAACTGGCCGATGCATGGCCAAGGGAAAACTTTCCAAGCCAAATCCCGCTTGAAAAACACATGTCAGCGAAGGACAGAGAGCGGATGGAATAAGGAGAACTTACAACCGTATAGATATGAGGGACCATCATATCTGCTGGAATGCCGCTATACTCTTCAAGCAACTTGAGCAGACCTGGAGTGAGCTTGTCCTCGTATGATTCAATATACCATGGAAGGTTCGTGGACCGCAGAGCATGGTCTTTGGGAAGATTGAGCCATTTTTCTGTCTGTTCCGCCATTATGAATGGTATAGCTGTTTATGGCTATTTGATGCTTCAAGCTTCGGGCTGGTGGTGGGGGGGGAGAGAGCGTATGTTCGAGCGAGTAGGTGAGTTGATATTGACGTCGCAGTCGTAGCTCGGGCTGTTCTACTGAGGGTTTCACGCAAGAATGTGGTGGCAGAGAGCACTCATTGTGCACCGTTCCTTCAGTCTTGAGCGGGAGCAACAGACTCGATGAGTCGTTATAGCCGTTGGTTACATTTGCCTCGTCACACGGGAAGGCACCTTCCCACACTTCCAAATATGGGAGTGGCGCATGAGCAAGGTAATACAAACACTCTCTCTCGTCTCAACACTCTGTCTCTTTACCACATTTCCATACAGTTTGAGTTATCCATTACCACAGTATCAATATCAATCGCTACGCATTTAAGCACCATTCCAATCGCTCAGCATCACCATTCGCTACGTTTTCAAGGATTATCCCAATTTCTCAATATCGAGATCAATCACTACCGACTTCTACTCAATTGCAAGCTTTCAACGTCAACACCAATCACTTCCGATTGATACACCACTTGAAATACACAAGATGGCTCTGATCTGTAACCTTTTCGCCAACCTTATCTACGGCCATCTCCTAAAGAACCGTCGAGGTCAAGACTCGAAAATGCTCACCCGTACGGTCGGCCCAATCTACGCCATGCCCTCAAACCTCGTTGTCTCAGTGCCTCACCTCGGACAGTCTGGGTCAATGATACCCATAGATAACACTCCGCATGGCCGCAATGTCTTCCCAGGACTGGAATGGCATATCTCACCAGACACGCTGGACACACTGGATATCAGCCGCATAGTCAAATCATGGCTCGTTATTGTTGAAGATCCGGATGTAGCCTTTGGGGAACCTGACGTTATCGCGCTATATCACGACATCCCCGCCGAAAAGAACAAAATCACACATTCTGACATCAAAATCGCCGGTTACACACCCAGTACGGGCAGTATCACGTTAGCCGGAAATTTTTGTGTTGGGGAAAGCCCAAGTAAATTTCGTGGTTGGACCGGCCCAAATCCTCCCTTGGGCCATAAGAAACATCGCTATTTTTTCCAAGTGTTGGGATTAGACGTCGATACCTTGCCACAGTCCACTCATAACAGGAGGTCGAGACTGGTTCGAAAGCAGGAATTGGCGGAATGGCTGGAGATGACTAACGCGGTTGTGCTCAAGGGAGAATGGGCTGGGGGGTATGAACGGACTTTGGCGAATCCAAAAGGTGTTTCAAGCCGGCCGGAGGAGAGGTTAGGAGCATGAATGGTATGTCTGTAGCCATGCTCCTGATTGTCTGACCGAATTTACAGAGACCGTATCAGGAACACAGGGCGTCCGAGAAGTTATAGTCCTTCGAGCTGAGCCTAGTCGGAGGCATCATCGCATTACTTCGGCTTTTCATCAGTAATTGAAGAACAGTCATATGTAAATACTCATGAATCAACCAAAATGTTCACAAAGCCAATCTTTTTGAAGCCAATCTTTTTGTCTTCACCATCCGTGATTGAACCGTGCCGGCCTCACTTCTTCGCCATTCCATCTCTATTCTTTCTTCTCTAAGTCAGCAGCAGGTGACCAGAAGGGTGGCTCTCAACATGTTCATTGCCCAATGAGCTGTACCCTGAAGACCTGACTAGTGGCTGACCTGTCATTCTGTGAGCTCACCTTCCCTTCAATCTCGACAACTTAGAGCCTTACTCACCGCTTCTCTCCAGTACACCACAACACCCGCCGCTCTCCCAACCCAGAAGGAATAAGGCAGAAAAGTTCTTCGGAGCCAATCTTCTACGCCACAGATCAGCCTTTCCATCCCTCCCACAGTATTGTTTTAGCAGCCACAAACGCATACCAACAAGTCTACATAAATTATCTCATAGCAATCTAACCCAATACTCGACCTCCAACTCGTGAAATATTTATCCATCCCCAATCCCCATCACCGCCCCCAACAATTCAAAGCATCTCTCAGGCCATTCCGATAGACACTTCACATACCAAGTTTGCGTATCCGCAGTCTTACATCTCCGATAACCCACCCCAAATAACCTCTATTCCTCCACGCGCGCATCATCCATGCAAAACCAAACCCCCCTCTCATCCCGAGCTTTCGAAATTCCGTATACCAAATAGATCACTTCGCGATGTAGGGTGCTGTTACCACCAGCCAAGCTACGGAGGTGATGAGGCAGCATAGCTATCCGAAAAGCATGCTGCAGCATTCGCGAAGACAGCAATCTCTTCCACATTTCATGATTAATGAGAAAGATGCAATGTATACTCCCCACTCGCGCGACTTTGGCGTCTACTTTCTTGGACATCGGATCCACGTGCCCCATCATCACGAGCACGCTCACGCTGCACGAGAGTCTTGGGATGGTATTTGCGAAGAATGTAAGTGATTGCTGGATGGTAGTGGGCGATAGTGGCCGTTGTTTGAGTTCGTTCTACTTGTAGCATCAGTGACCGAGATCGAGAATACGTGGACGAGTCGGCATAGATAGCGATCTATATGCATAGAAGCTGGATGAGGTGATTGAGATTATGGAGGAACTTCTGAAGTTGAGTGTCAGTCCACCCTATGGGAGGAACTAGCCATCTTGACATGCTTCTGGGGTACAGAAAGAAGATTACGGCGAACATGAAGCTTGGTCGATTTTACAAGAAAATGTGAAGAGTGCCTAGATATGGAGACAGTGGAACCTGACGAGCTGCCAGTTCATAAGTTCATTGATCTAGTTACCGGGAAAATTTGTACTCCTAACGCCGACGACCGAAGAAAATGACAGAAACATGTGAACCCATCGAGCTGAAAGCAGAATCTGGAAAATGAGGCAGTACCTTTACCTCTCGATTAAATGCCTTCAAAAATGCGTACTTTATGTGATGTCCGTCGTAGATGGCAATCTAGAATTTGTAGGTGAAGAAAATGAGACATGAAAGCAACTCGCTCGCATCAGATGAGAACTTGTAGATTAAGAAAACGAGACAGACAAACGGAACTCGATGAAAGTCAGAAACAGAAACTGGGAAATGAAAGTCTACTTGTAACTCCCGAATATATGTCATCGAATACATGTCCCTGATACAATGCCAGTTCTAGATGTCTTTCTAGAAATCGAACTGTTTCTGTCGTAATTTTGGTCCGTAGATCTTGAGAAAGTATGGAACGGGTATCAACGCAATGCAGATAAATGCGAGCAACATCGTTCCCCTATCCAGATAAGACATGTGAGCAAGCATTGGCCAGATAACATTAGCAACGTGGAACTGGATGATGAACTAACCATGCATAACCCAGTTTCGCGTAAAGCTGGAATCCCACCACACAAAAAATGCAAGTAACGACGAATCGAGTCACCACAGCGGCGGCGATGGCGCTTGCTGCCCATCTGCCGAAGCAATCTACCAGATATGTGTGGATGGCAACATAGACCATGTACATCCCAATGCAGAAAATGCATGCTCCAAGTAGTGGGACGGCCCAATGAGTCTTCCCTGCTGTCCAGGCAAACAAGATTAGTCCGGAGGGCACAACAGCCATACCGAGCTGCATGAAAGGCAACCGCATCTCGGGTTGGCGCGTTGAATTACCGGTGCGTCTCTGTTGCTTTCGAAGTTCGTAAGCAAACGATCGATTTGCCAAAACTGCACAGGTCGCTGCGCCGATTAATGCACCCAGGAAGGCACTCAGATTAGCCAGTCCAAATGTACCATGAGTCCACTGATATGAATATAGTCCATATGAAGGAACAGGGCCAAATAGGAGCGGGATAACCAGGAGGTGCAGGTACAGAATTGAATATATGCTAAGAAAGTTTAGCCTAGAGCAGAGGAGAGTCGTTTAATGACTTACAGAGCTATGTATATGCTCATGAAAGCACATATCGGGGACGTGCAAAGTAGTCTCACTGGTCTCGTGATAGCGCGATAGAACAACTCCTTTGCCGGAAGGGGTCTCACGGCTGTGCGAAAAGCGGAATCCGGATTTTCTTTACTCAGACGAATTGCTCGCTTAGACAGTATGTATGGTCCGTATGTCTCGCGTAGAAAGAAAATGGAAAGAATGTTGACGACTCCAGACGCGATAGCTATCACCCACATCAACCACCTCCAACCACCGGTACCGTATACGATGAAGCCACCCGCAACTCCTCCGAGGGTGGGACCAAGAGTGGGGCCGAGGCTATAGATTGCTTGGGCTCTTGCTCGTGTCTCAAGGCTGAACATATCCCCGATGCTTGCGGCACCAAGACTAGGGCCAGCTGATCCGGCCATACCGCTCAGTAGGCGGAGGACGCATAGCGTAGCGATATCTGGGGAAAGAGCAGAACCAACGGTAATAACGGTGAAGAGTAAGAAACTCAAGGCGTAAACGATCCTTCTTCCGTAGAGTTCAGAGCATGGCGCCAAGACGAGCGGACCGATGCCCAATCCTAGGACGTACAAGGCGATGGGCAAGGTGGGTGTGTACGGACTGGTCAAGTGAAAAACTTCGGCAAGTTCTACGGTCGCAATGGCAAGTATCGTAGATGACAATGGCGAAAGCATGCCTTGCAAGGATATCACCAGGAGGTTGATCCATTTGCGACTCGCAGGCCACGTCTGCGGATTCTCCGGGTCTGCATCACCGTTCCAAGCCTGGGCACCTCACTTTGAGTGACCGAACTAAATAGTAAGTGAACATTGAGGACTATACTGACCACTGTTTGAACCTCATCAGCACTCTTCCCTTTCTCGACATCGGGTGGAGGACCCTGATAGGAAGTGATAACGTCTGTGTGTCCCTCTACATTCGCCGAGGAACTCTGAGCAGCCGCGATAGTGTCGGCCGCTTTCTCTAAGCCGGGTTGGGAAGAATCATGCGAGGAACTGTTATCTATGCCTTTCTTTGGGACAGACGCGACCCCCTGATTTGAAGCACCCCTCTTTGAAGCACCAGTCTCTGGTGGCGGGCCCAATTGAGCGGTAGCGGCGTCACCGGTGCTCTCCATGTTTGGTGAGATAGTTTGATCTGTATCAGTAACACTCTTCGTTTCTCCCATGTTCGATACTAAGCCTTCCTGTGAGATAGTAAAACAGGATCTATCTTATGTAGAATCTGTGATGGCGTTAGTTGATCTGAATTGTTAGTTGTAGCAGCTCTCAGAAGCCTTGTTGGCTCACACAAATGAGAGTTTTAGTATCTGATACCACTTCTCTACTGCCTGCTAGTGAGGATGTTAAGCTGTGTCACTGCTGCCGTGGCTCAATGGCTCGACGGTCCAACGACCGAATCGATGAATAAGATGCCAGAGCTCATTAACGAAGCGGTGAAGAAACAAATACAAACTATGTTAGCAGCTAAGTTTATTAGTTTTAAGTACTGTGCCATAAGAAATGATGCGCGTAAGTTGTGTTGATGCAGAGCGAAGTGAAGTGTGAGGCAAGCTTAAGGCCCGAAATCTAAACTTGGCCTAATCAAGACTAGTCTTCCCACTCCCATCCTGAAGCTAAGCTCATGGTCCACCACTCGCGTCTTTCAGAGCGCATTATCGACGCGCATTCTCGAATTCCTTTCATTAGCTATGTTCTCATGCGCTGTGGCAACTACGTTCCTTACTTGCACGCGGAAAGTCATCACACAGAATCCGTGCAGCATTGGTGCGGTGGCGAGTTTGCTGGCTAATTCGAGCCTCTTGAGCAACGAATTCTGCCCCCGGGTTCGGAATTTGTGAGTGAAGATGACGGACAGCGACGTCGGGTCGTGGATGGGAGTATGTATAGTCTGGGTTGGTGGTCTTTGGGGGAGAGTAGATGGTTTGGCATTGATGTGGGAGTGGCTGATAAGGATAAGTATGAATGAGTAGCATGAAGTTTACGAAATTTGTTATAATCGTATAGCAGGCTCACGGCTATTTTGAACAGTTCTCTTTATCTTGGAGCTTATTATTCGCGTGGCGATCTGGCTGCATAGTTCTGGATTGTTCAGGTTACGATGGCATAGGATCTATGTGGAGCAAATTGGTGTTCGGAGTTTGGAGTTGCGATCTATGATACCACGAATCTTCAAGTTCTCGTTGTTGACTTTTAATAGCCCATTTGGAATATAGAACTATCTACTCTTCCAGTCTCTCCTTTAATTGACTCTGCACCGCAGTCCAATAGGGCATAGGCCGAATCATATATCCTAAACACAATGCTACTGACACTCAAGCGAAAGACCTGAAAATAAAAAAGGAGATAATTGGCAAGCAAATTGGAAGCATTTCGATACATAGTTCGAAGTAATACCCTGATGCTTACTACTCAGCCCTATCAAATTCCGCTAAACCCAACAAAGAACTTTCGATCTTGGCATCGTGTACAACTTCGTCACCGTTTCAGCAATCCAATCAACATCTAACCACTCAACGAAGTCCTACAACCTCCAAACCCACCAAAACCAACCCCGTCCTCCGAAACAACCACTGCATTCTGAAGTGGATAGACAAAAGAACGTATAAAGCCAGACAGAGCTCTCTCCACCGAACTACCGAACCCACCGCCATCCTATTCTTCCGACCAATCTTCTTAACCTCCTCCACAAACGCCAAAATGTCCGACGCATACGAGCGAGAACAGTACGCAATGCCCACCCTCCATTTCTAGTCCGACAACTCTACTCTATCCGCATCTCTACAACAGCCCGCTTCCCTTAAAGCCTGACTAACGTTCGCTCGTAGACAAAACAACTCCCGCCTCGACGAACTCGCCTCCAAAGTCTCCGCCCTACGAGGCGTAACAATAGATATCTACGACAATGCGCGGGATCAGCATGTCATTGATAGCACGGTACGTATTCTCTCTCCTTTTCCATTTCCCCTTCCCCCATCCCGCAAGCCCCCAAACCATCCATCCCACTTAGCTCCTAACACAACCCACAGAGCGAAACCTTCTCCACCTTCTCCTCCTCTCTTAAAGGCAGCGCCACCCGCCTCGGCCGCATGGCGCAATCCGGGAACAAAGTCGCCATATTAAAGCTCTCTGGGATCATAATAGCGGTTGTGATTCTGCTTTATTGGATCTGGCATTTGATATTTTGAGGGTCTTTCTTCGCTGCTCGGGTTGTAGGCCTTGGAGTGTAGGGGCTTGATGGATGGGGATAAGTCGGGGAGGAAGGCCTTGTAGGCTGCTGCTAATATCTCGGTATGGCTGGGCGAGCGAGAGAAGTAGGGAGATGTATATGCATACAGGAGCTTTGGCGTTACCTATTCAGCGGGCGTTCTAGTGCGACTTGAGGGCGATTTGGTCATAACTTCACTATCAATATTCGAACAATCACAAATCTGTATTATCTTGTTACTTTAAATATCATGTTCATTCTCGTTTCTATACATTCCTGCACCGCTAGCCCAGATGATCCGCCGCCCAACACAGTGTTTGAGTATCCAGTCTTCACCAGGTGCTTCGCCTTGTAAATCCATGTTCAGACACCAGCTAAGCTATCCTTACTCCCAAACATTCGAAAACAAGTCATCATTTCCGGACAACGGCTTCGGCGGCTGACTACTGGTATGTGATTGCGCGTGCGCAGTCGAAGTAGGCGCCGCGCTGCTCCAACCACCGAAATCTTCGTCCTGACTAATTTGCGGAGGTGCAGGGTTAGACCATCCCGGTGACTTGGGTGCCGCGTGTGAAACTGGGGCAGTGGTAGTTGTTGTATTACTACTCGAAGTAGCCCACGCATCTGTGGAGCCCCAAGCATCCATGTTTGAGAAACCGGAGAAACTAGATGTAACTGCCGGGGCGGGTTTTGATTGGGCAGGGGGCGCTGGGGACGATAGGTTGAAAGCGGAGTTCATTGAGGCCGCTGGAGATGTGACGTTCGGTTTAGGGGCTGCAGTGGTTGAGGATGAAGGGATTGAGAGATCGAAAAGGTCACCCATGCCGGATGAGGTACTCGCAGCTGGTTTAGGGGCTGGTGCTGAGGGTGCTGTTGTGAATGAGGAGAAGTCTCCGAAACCGCTTGAGGAGCTGAAAGTACGCTGTTGCGGGGCTGGAGCTGCCTTATTGGCAGGTGGTGGTTTGGGAGCAGTGTCGAAGAAGCTGCCTCCGCCACCGAATGCTGAGGATGTGGCCGTCTGAGGTGTCGATCGATTGCTTGTGTAACTATCCAATCCCGAAAAAGCGGAGGATTTAGGCTGCTGATGAGGAGGGGGTGAACTGAAGTCAAGGCTGCCAAATGCATCATTGAGTCCTCCTAAGGATGTTTGCTGCGGAGCTTGCTGTTGCAAGCCTGGTGATTGAAGACCACCGAAGGACCCTGCCTGTCCTTGTTGCGGCGCTTGAGGCTGAGGAGGTGGCTTTGGAGTAGAAGCATATAACGACAAGATCGACTGCTTCAGATCTGGTCTAGAGGGTGCGGAAGACGTTGACTGCCCGGTGCTAGAGGGCCTTGCTGGTGGTGCAGACTGGCTTCCACCAAAGAAGTCCAGGCCAAGTAACGAGTCCGCAGGTTTCGTTTGTTTTGGCGGCGCAGGCTCAGCTTTAGGGGGTGGTTTTGTTACCGAAGGTCCAGTGGTACTGGGACGGGGAGGCGCCGGTATGGGATCATCACCGAAAAGATCGATATTCTGCGGTTGCCTGGCAGAAACCGGGGCGGGCTTGCGTGCAGGTGAAGCGGTAGCGGTGGTGGTGGCGGTTCGTTGCGATGCTGATCGTTCTAGTTGAACCTTCTCCTTCACAACATTCAAGGGCTATGGCCAGATGTTGGTAGGGTTACATTTTGGATTACAGAGCTGCCACTTACCACATCATCTTCTCCATCCACATCTAGTGTTGCCGGGTCTGGCATACCCCCTTCCATAACCCATCGCTTCGAGTCGTATTTTGTCCGTATGAAGTTCTCTATCTTCCTACAAAGATATCAGTCGACATGATAAGCGAGTGTTTGAGGGGGATGAACGTACGATTCAGAAGGCACGTGCCCGGGTGCTAACTTGGCTTCCCAGTATCTGTAGGACTTAGAACAGTTTTCCCAAAGTGATGGCTACTTATACTAACTTATTTGCCCTCGCATTACCCCACTTCAGCATGCTCTGAAGCTGCTCATCTGTCCATGAATCGAGATCGACCGACTTCACTCGACTGATATGTGTACCCATGCCTCGATGAATACCGGAGCATCTTGTGAAATGATCAGCTCATGTTAAGCACATTGTTGATATCGTCATATGTGACGATAAGAGGAAACGTACCGGATGCAGACGAAGATGCCTAGATTCCAGCTGGCCCATCGTGGATCTGGAAGAGCAAATGATCAGTGGGTGTTCCATGAGATTCTAGGAATAGATACCAAAATAACGTACGCTTGTTCCTTTTGCAGTCAGCGCAGCTCTTGTTCGATTCCAATTTAACCAAGCTCTTGAGCGTTTGTCGATTTTGTTCCGTGCGGTCAGCGGCGGGGGGCGCACGCCGAGACATGTTTTCAATAGTAGAGTGTCTTCTCTTGTGATGTTTGGCTTTGAGAGCTGGCTCTTAAAATCGGTCGGAGTCGAGGTGTTTGCGAAGTGAGAGTTTAAATGTCGTGCCTCGAGGTGGGTGGCCGAACTGAAGCAGGGTCTTGGCATCGTCAGAGCGCAATCGCGAACTACAAAGGGTAAATAATTGTAGAGTACTTTGGTTGGCTCATTCTCATTACGTTAGTCTTACAAGTCAAGTATAAGTCGATGAAGAGGAGTTTGGTAAAGCTTAGCCATGCGTAAGCGGTCATTATCTCATTCAGGGTTGATTTCATTGTATGATGTATTAGGGTTTCTTTACATTTTATAAGTCGATGCCCTAACACGAAGCTGCTTACGAAGCTCATGAACCGAGGGAGTATCAACAGGCCTTCTTGAAGCCTTGGTTTGTATTATACAATGCAGTTACAGTTACATAGCCCTCCCATTCATACATGCCGCTCAAGCGGGTCGAAAGCTCCAATCATCCCAATCCTCGTCATCCTCGTCACTCTCTTCGCCGGCATTATAATTAACATCTTCAGGTGCCTGATCTACATGTCGTTTGGAGTCCTCCTGTCCACCAGCTTTACGCAGGGCTTCTCGTTTCTCTCGCAACCTCCTAACTCTCTGTTCCAGCTCTTCCATTTCGTCGAACTCCTCTTCTAACATTCGAACCGCATCTTCTTTCTCTGCTTCAATCTCCGCTTCCCTTCTACCTCGTTGTGCACTCTGATCCTCCCGCGCTTGCGCTGCGAGTTCTTCGGCGGATATTGGTGCAGCTTGTATAATCGCTCCAGCGGAGACCGCGGGTATTACATGACTCTCTGGGGGTGGTGTCGCGAGTTCACGTTCGAATGCGGCAAGTTCCTCATCGTCGATTTCAATGGCTGGTGGTGGAGCGGAACTGGCTGTAGTGGTTGGCCCTCCCGAAGCTAGAATAGCATCTCCGGTCGCGGTATCTTCGTTTGCTAAGTCATCATTAAGAGGCGCGTCAAACTTGCTGGTGATTTGACTATTTGTGGGAGGCGGCGTGAGTTGCGCATCTTCGGCTGCACCCGCGCTGCCATCAAAGAAGCCAGCTGGAAGCCCAGTGTTTCCCTCTGGCTTGCTCCTTTTCCGTTCTTCAAATTCTTCATCGGCAGCTTTCCTTTTCTTCCCTGCTGGCGCTGGTGCAGGCATAGCGGACTGTTTTGTTGGCCGGCCATTCTGTTGTCGCGCTGCTCGCTCCTGGCGGAGCATTGACCGTACATCCGCCATATCGTTTCGTGGTGCTAATCGAATTCGCGGCCAATGGTAAGATAATTTTCCCGAGGGATTGATTATGGTAAGATGCTGTCGTGGCTATGTAGCGTGTAGTTTTGAGAGGGTATGGTATCGATTAAGCTTCTACGGCTGCCGTTATTGAACGTGATTGGCGCCTTACGGCTCTGCATCCATATGTTTCTTGAAAACGCTGGCCCTCAGGGCGGATGACAGCAACTCCGAATAATGCCCGCAGAATGTGTTGTGGTAAAAGAAGGTTAGGCGCTGGTGAATGGACTTCGATCAGCTTCGAAGACCCTGAAAGAGGCTAGGCGAAAGCTATGTCATTGCCAAGGCGCTACGGCCGTCCACCATCCATTCCTCACGCCCGTCCCTTCACCACCTCAGGACCTCACACGACCAAGTCAATCGCGCCTCTATCCATCGCCCTCTGACGTGAAGTTAGCCCATCATACTCATCTGCTCACATCTCAGTCGTTCGCGTGTGGCGCTCTTGGAGCTCTTGTGCGAAGAGACCCGAGGCTGGACAGTCTCTATCGGGCTGGAAAACCTTGATCTGGCGCGAGAACCGTCGGCGAGATTCCGCCCATCGATTCGCATTCACTTTCACATTCACCATCAACACCATCACCCAAACGAGGCAGGAGCTGGGGGTGGTTGCTTGCGCCGCACTTGTTTTAGCTTCTTGTCTCTGTGGCCGCATGTCGTTTTACCACACTTGCATATCTACCATTTAATATCAATAGTAGAAAGCCGTGAAGTCTTGAACGCCATCTGATTTATAATTGTCGCCACGCCCACTGAGTTCCATTCAACGTGTCGCGTACCATGTCCGGTAAGCAGACCCAACAATCTGTGCCTGTTGAGCGTGTTTGCACCTCGCAAAAGGCACATTCAACCCCTTCAAGGACGACAATATTGACAAAAAATATACAGACGAAATACGGCGATCTGGTCGCGCCAATAAAGGCCACCACACGAAGAACCAGGACGCCCTCGATGAACCCGTCGCGAAACCAAAAGTCAAAGGCAAAGGCTCCGACAAAAAGGGCCAAGCTGCTCGATCACAGTCTGCACAATCCGAAAACGATGAAGAAGAAGACGCTATCATTCGCTGCGTCTGCGGAGATCAGCGCGACATCAGAGGAAGGCAGATGATTGCATGCGACATTTGCGAGGCATGGCAGCACGTCAAATGCTTGGGATTGCAGGAAGGGGACGAGTGGGAATCGCGGACATACTACTGCGAGCAATGCAAGCCCGAAGATCATCAGGAGCTTCTTGCTGCCATGGAACGTGGAGAGAAGCCTTGGAACAGGAAGAAAGGTGCGAAACCACCCAAGAGCAAGTCAGCACGTCCTAGCGAGGTTCGGCCAGAAACGGAGCAGGAGAATCAAGAGCAACAGTCTCCTACTGTTAGCGCACCACAACAGCCCGTTGCTAAGGAGACTCCGCATGATACATCAAACGGACACAGTGAAGCGAAGGTAAATTTATAGCCATTCCCCCAACGTCAGTCATACTCACAATTAGTCGCAACAGGACAAGAAAGCAGACGAACAGAAAAGCCAACCACAGTCGCCGACTGGGGAGAAACGTCGAAGGGAAACAATGTCAGAAAAAGGACGGACAGACACAAAGCGGCGCAAATCCAGTGCTCACCAACCGGCCAAACAGCAACAACAGCAAGCAGACGCGCCCATCCCTGCCGATCCAGCTGCTCTCCCAGCCAACCAGAGAAAGACCGTTGAGGCTTTGATCAAGCAGCTAGTTGACCTGATCAATAGCGCTTCAAAGGAACGTGGTTTTCGCATTCCGGATGGCGAGACTCCCTCTTCAATCGCAACTCGTCTCGCCTTGCAAATGGATCAAGCAGCTGTTTCCAACTATGGTGCGCCCACCGACAATGACTCCCCATATCTCCAGCAATTCAGAAAGATCATTTTCAATACGAAAAAGAACCCTACTTTGGTTGACAGGCTGCTTTCCGGATCGCTCACTCCACATGAGCTTACCTTGATGTCCGCCGAAGACATGGCAAGCGCGGACAAGCAACGCGAGTATGCGGCAATCAGGGAACAGAATGACAAGCAGGTTGTTTTAGAGGAAGAAAAAGGACCTCGATTCCGCAAGACACACAAGGGAGATGAGCTCATTGATGAGGATGAGCAGGCACGCGCTAATCAAGAATCCGTATTCATGGTCCCAGAGCGACGCCATCGCGATAGTGCGCAAGAGGATGGCAACGCTCCAGGATCTCCTATGGAAGGTGGAAGCCCTATGCGAGTCGAGCTTCCGGAAGACGTTGGACGCGCTCCTCTCTCAGTAGACACCTCAGCTCAGCCACCTGCCACTACAGGCAGACAACCCTCTTCGGCCTCTTTTGATGTCAAGGAAGTTTGGAGACATGTTCGATCTCCCGATCAGGAGCAGCAGGCATTCCAACGACGCCAGAGTTCAATCGCCATGCAAACCCCACAACAAGACGGTCCTGGTGATGATGCAGACATTGATCGCTTGCTCAAGGATGAAGATGGCGATTCAGCTATGTACTCGCCTGCCGATTACAGTAGTGATCCCACCGTTTGCTGGAATGGTACAGTCGAGATGCAAAGCGTCGGGTCGTTCGCTGCTGTCGCTCGCCATGTCGCAGGTGGCGATATTGGACAGAGATTCCCATGGAACCAACTCCTACCCGCCACTTTACCTATTTCGGGTCGCATTGACAAAGACAGGGGAAATGATTACGTGGGCAGTATGCGAGGCAGTGCTACCACTGACATTGCTGTACTTGCACTCAGTCCAGTGAATAATGACGGACGTCAGAGACTCGATATGTTGTTCCAGTACTTCTACCCTAGGAATCGCTGGGGCGTGGTACCCACGGATAAGCTTGCTAGTGATGCAGCACGGGATCTTTACGTAGTGCCTGTTGATGCCGGTGGAGGTGCTCTACCTCCTTTCCTTGATATGTTGGAGCACTGCATCATTGAAACGCCCCGTCCGCAGCCAATGGTTCTCCTCGCTCTTGTCGCTCGAACAAAGACACCAGAGACGACTCCCAATCCTCACCAATCGTCTGACGGTATTTTCGCAGGAGGACCTGTTTCAACTCCAGCACAGAATCATGCTTACCCAGCAGCTCCTGGCTCTCATCCAGGTCCCGCCTTCTCTCCTGTCACGAGCTACCCGCCGAGTGGTAACTACGGAAGCACTTACTCTGCGCTGCACACACGTCCAGCACCACACCATCAGAACGTCAAAGCAGTGGAAATCTTTGGTCCACATATTGATGCGCCAGTTGTTGTACAGATCTTGCAGTCAGTGCCAGATATGGGCGAAGTCCAGATGCGAAACTTGAAAGTTATTCTCGATGCGGAACCGGCTGCTAGGACGGACATGAATGTGTTGCAGGATCATCTACGGAAGAAGAACGAAGAGAGCACTGGCTGAGTGCGTAAGGACCTTTGAACACTTAAAGTAAGTTCTCAACCCGTGCAGCCCTGGTCTATTTCATCAAAAGCACTGTTTCATGTTGTTTTCTTTTGGATGGGAGGGATTAGGATAGGAGGTTAGGGGGCGGCTTTCTGTTATTGCTTTAGGCTCTCTTTCGATGGATGGTTTACAAAGATACCCACATGAGCGCGGAGCACAAGCCTCTTTGGCTGACAGAGGTGCTTATACCGGAGGGAATCTGTCGTAGCGTCGCATGACCCTGCTCGCACTCAACTGCAACTGCCACTGCAACTGCAACCATAATCCGTAGTTTCTGAAGCTGTGGATTGCTTATATCCCGTCGTTCATGTGGCTTGCTGTGAACCTTGGCATCCCCATCCAGAGGTTTTTGTTATTTTCATGCCCTTCACTTTAAGATTCTATTCCGATACCAACGGACATGATGGTACCTTTTCTGTAATATTAGAAAACTTCCTACTGTTTGGTTCCAATACCTTTGCTCGTTTGACTTGACTTGAACGTTTCTCGGCACTCGGCATCTGAATGTCTCTGATGGCGTCGGCGGAATCCTTCTATTCCATAGCCTCCATTAACACGGGATACCTATATGCGCTTGCCTAGCGTACCATTCCTTTAACTTACAAACCCGGAATAGTGCATAAACGAACGGTTTTTGCTACAACCTGCCTCAAGAGGAACAGAACAGGTCGGAACTTGGTGGGGTTTTCGTAATGCTACTTCGTACTCGTACACTTCGACGATACGATTTACACCATACAAATAAGGCAGGTATTATGGATTTTCCACCACTGAATACGCGTTCATCGCATTCAGAAATACCTATTCAACATGGGGCGAGATCCCATCACAAGGGGAAGAGTTGAAGTCGAGGAAACTGATTGGCAACAATGTCAGTCAGAGCGCTGCACGTCACCAGCGCGCAGGAACACACACTTTCTCCGAAACCTACCGAGAGGGGGAAACATCAATGCGATATGCAAGTCAGAGCGCGCCGAAACCCACACTTTTCCTCCAGACCTACCGAAGTAGGAATTGTGTGGCAAAACCTCTGCACTTCAAAAACGGCGTCGCGCATGTGATGGGACCAATCCTTCACATCGCTGTTATCCGCCGATTCTGGAATTATTTATCCTTGCACAAATCATACTTCCACGGGCCATTCTTTGCCTCGCGTTCTGACTAGGCGGTAGTGCCCGTGGCATGCACAAATTCCTTGCACCGAAGTACCTTGAAGCGCATCATCAGCATCTACGCAAGCATCTCGAGATATCAAATCCTATGATCATCTCCCCAGCACTCAGCTATCCACAACCAAAAACTCGTTGATCTGTATTTTCCTTTGCCAGCTAATACCGGCCATCGCTTTGAAATCACTCGTGGCGCCCTTCAAGCCATGGCTTGGCGCTTGGACCGCGCAAAAGAGCGCCGAAGACACCCCTTTCTCCACTCGACCCACAAGCCTTCGACGATACGATACCGAAAACGATCAGATGTCCCAGAAATGGGGATAGGGCCCAGCCGCTAGGAGCTTAATTTGATTGCGGGCTTGCTGCAAGCGCGTGTGAAAAGCGTGTCGCTAACCAACTTACGAGGCTGTGGTGGGATTGGGATATGAGGATGTGCTCAGGGATGTCATCAATGCTAACTGGAACTAACTTGATCTGTGTATATGGCTGCTTTTCTTAGGCAGATGGGGCACGATCGGGCCTCGGTGGATGGTCCTGATGCGTTGAGCCTTGCCGAAAGTCTCGTGGAGAGATCCAGCCAGGCACGCCAACCTCAGGTGCGGCGTCTTATTCGGTATGGCCGACTGTCAACAATGGAAGCCGGCCGTCGAGTGGCTTGCGTACCTGCAGACGGTTCCGCACGCTGGCCTGGTGTGTGGTGCCAAAGATCAAGATGGCCGCTATCAGGGGCATTCAATATAGGCGGGATAGTCCGGACTTTTTTAGACTTCTTCTTTCTTCAGAGCATTTCTCTCGTACTGTCCATGACACTGTAGAAGTATCTACTTACACTCGTTTTATTTTAATAACTTAGTCTCTCGTTTAATCAATATGCCTTCCTCATCACTCTTTCTGAACATTGGCACTATCTTGTCTACTCTTTCTGCTACTGCTTTTGCGACTAAATATACTGTTCAAGATACTTACGCCGGATCCAATTTCTTTGACGGCTTCGACTTCAATAATGCTTCCGACCCAACACATGGATATGTAAAGTATGGGTTTAATACATCGAGAGCTTTGAATTTGTTGCTAAGTCTCTGCAGATATCTAAGCCGGGCTGATGCCCAGCAAGCCGATCTGATAGCCACTATCAATGGCGCAGCTTATATGGGTGTCGACTACTACAACCCCTACTCCCTCACTGCCGTAGGACGACCCAGTGTGCGCATTGAAAGCAAGCAGGTCTATAACCATGGTCTATTCATTGTGGATATCACCCACATGCCCGGAAGCGTCTGCGGTATGGCACTTATAGTTGGAATGCATAGGATAAAGCTGATTAGATTCAGGTTCATGGCCTGCATTCTGGTCTCTCGGTGACGGAACCTGGCCGGCCAATGGTGAAATCGGTAGGCTCATACTATTGCCCACACTAAAGCAAATATGCGCATACTAACCAATCTCAGATATCATTGAGGGAGTCAACAAGAACACGAACGATTTGATGGTGCTCCACACCGCTGATGGCTGCAGCGTGGCCGGTGCCGACCAAAGCGGTACCTTAGATACCAATGTTTGCGACGTTTCCGTATCGACAGCAGGATGCTCCGTGACGCCCACCCAAGCAAACACCTACGGAGATGGCTTCAACTCCAATGGTGGTGGAGTCTATGCAATGGAATGGACGTCTTCAGCCATCAAAATGTGGTTCTTCCCGCGTAGTAACATTCCAGCCGCTGTCACTGCCACAAACCCAGACACGTCCAACTTCGGAACCCCAACTGCCAACTTTGCCGGTTCGTGCGACATCGACAGCCATTTCAAGAACCATAAGTTCATCTTCGACACCACTTTCTGCGGTGACTGGGCCGGTAACGCTTACTGTAAGTCTATTCTGCACGAGCAAATATCACATCGCATCTAACATACCCTAGCAAGCTCCGGCTGCCCCATGTATTCAGGCAAGAGCGGATTAGACTCCTGCGTTCAATTCGTGGCCCAGAATCCTACTGCGTTCAGCCAGACTTATTGGTTGATCAACTCTTTCAAGGCTTATCAGGCCTCACCAGGCCAGTCTTCCTCGTCGGTGTCTTCTACGAAGCTTTCTTCTGTTGTTCCGGCTGCGAGCACTTCATCATTCGGCCTTACCACGCTCAGCATTGCTGAGGGTCAGACTACCACCCCAAGCGCTCTTGGTCCTTCTTCCACTTCGGCTTCTCGCAGCACTTCTAAGGCTTCCAGCTCTTCTGTTGCGTCTAGCACATCCAAATCCTCTAGCTCTTCTATCGCGTCGAGCACATCCAGGTCCTCGAGCACCTCCAAGTCCTCCAGCACCTCCAAGTCCTCCAGCACTTCTAAGTCCTCTAGCACTTCTAAGTCCTCCAGCACTTCTAAGTCATCGAGCACATCCAAGTCATCGAGCAGCTCAAAAGCTTCAAGCTCTTCCATGGCTTCCAGCACCTCCAAAGCATCAAGCTCTTCCGTGGCTTCTAGTACCTCCAAGGCCTCAAGCTCTTCCGTGGCGTCCAGCACTTCCAAGGCCTCTAGCTCGTCCGTGGTTTCAACCTCTTCTCTGACCTCAAGCTCTACCAAGGCATCCAGCTCTTCTCCGGCATCAAACTCTTCTTCGGCATCAAGCACCTCCAAGGCCTCAAGCTCGTCCGTGGCGTCCAGTACCTCCAGGTCATCAAGCTCTTCCATGGTTTCTAGCTCGTTCGTGGGTTCAAGCTCTTCTCTAGCATCAAGCAGCACCTCCAAGGTCTCCAGTAGCATGCCCAGCTCAAGCGCAAGCTCCAGCTCTGTCAATATTATCAGCACACATTCATCAACGGTCCCAACATCCAGTTTAGCTGTGAGCTCGTCGTTTTCAAGTTCGGCATCATCTAGCAACGTCATTAGCACAACGTCCTTGTCAGTCTCAACACCCGTTAAGAGCCCCAGCTCGTCCTCTTCAGTTGTCTCATCATCCGTGGCCATCAGTGTGCCTTCCCTATCTGTCTCCGCACCCAATAAAGGGGTTAGCGCTTCCTCCTCAATTGTGACCTCGTCATCTTGTAGTTCCACAGGACTTCCGTCTGGAGGGCCAAGCCCATCAGGTTCCAAGGGAGTTCCA
>AJFK01000251.1:0-41706 GCA_000467715.1 Hysterium pulicare CBS 123377 | reverse complement strand
AATATATAATATTATAGTATTAATTATTAAAGCTTAGTATTATATAGTGCTTAGTATAATTACTAACGCTTTTTACTAATCTAGAGTAGCTAATAATATAAAAAAAGTTCTATAATCTAATAAAACTTTAAAGTTTTTTAGTATAATTATGCTAATAATAATTCTTTTAAAATAAAGGTTCCTTAGTAGCGTGTAAAGGGCAATTTTAGGTGCAGATTAGCTAATAACAATAGCTACTCAATCTAGCCGAACAAGGATTCACAAAATCCCTCTACTACTGCACACTCTACATTCGGCCCGTTTCCAATCAGCTCAAGCTTCGACTAGCAATGCTTAGAAAGCTTAGCTAGTGAATATTGCACTGCATGGCGCCTTATCTATCGCACGAAACCTGAATACTGAAATCGATTCATTTGAATTGCATCCTCGGTCCATGTTCTCTAAGCTGAAGTTGTATGTCATTTTGCCGTTAATGAGATTGTTTTCGATAGGCAAAAAAGTAGGTGGGATGCCGTATACACGGAGGAGGTAGTTCAAATACTCTGTATGTGTGTAGTCGACCTGTTGCTGAGTTAGTACTGCTTTTGATTATCAGAATAGTTTTATAATTTACTCACAAGGGTGATTGGCCCAAGATCAGCATCGTAATCTGCAATCTTAGGGCTATGTGGCATTTGTTATAATTGAGTGAGATTTAATGTTAGTGAGAGAATGATACTTACCCGTAGATGATAAGTGGACCAAATAACCCATCGATGTATTGCGCACTGTAATGGCTATGATACTATGTTGTACCGAATATTTCTGCCTTGAATGTATAAGTGAACGATAAATCTAGAGGAATCGGACACTGATGTACAGAAGGTACACCATCATAAAAGGGAGTAGATTGCTGAGGAAATCCATGCCAGTGTATCGCAGCCGCTTCCTTTGGGTTGTCAATATTGTTTATTACTGTCACTAATATAACATCTCCCCAATATGCTTCGATGGTGGGACCAGGGTACTCTCCGTTGACGAGAATGAGACTCTTGTTGAGGCCATCTGGAGATCTATAACCTCTGCTGATATCAAAGGTATAGCGGCGAAAAACGCCTGTTACAGGTGGTGGACCTAAAGGATCTGGAACGTCACGAGTCAATCCGAGACGAGGCTAGTAGCATATCAGCAAGTAGAAAGAGCCAGAGATCGCCGTTAACAGACGTACAGGGTTTAGTGACAAATTATTCGTCCCCACATTATCAACGGTACCTGAAGGCGTAAGGTTCGTGATGTTCCGTGAAGGGAGAGTTGCCCCTGAAAGGATAGTACGAAAGAGTGTCTTGGCCCATGACATGATTTTGCTAATGGTACGAGATCCGATGCCACCAAGCCCTAAGATAGATCAGCGTAAGGTGCTTTAATATCAGAAACGTATTTCGTGCTTTTGCCACAATCGATGCAACCAGTGGTAATAAGATATGCTAGCTGAGGCATATAGTCCCGGAAAAGAGGCTTCTATCTTACATATAATCCAAAGAAATTCCATATAACCCCCTTTCTTTCTACTCCCCACATGATGGTTATTAATGAGTTAGGAGTTGTTCACCGCTTGAGGGATAACATGTCCGATATTGAAAAGGCAATTAGAAAATCAAATTAAGTATGAATGCCGAGAGGCAAAGTCCAATCTTATGCAAGGCTGTGGCGAGGTTTCCGGAGTAATTAGATCCTAACTTAAAATTGAGGCAAATGCGGGGGCTGACTGCGATAGTCCATGGATGTTAAGCAACACCAAACGTCTGGAATTCAAATTGTCGATTAACCGAACTCTTACTCTGCTCACGAGGTATACAAGGCAAAGTAAAACCTGAGAACACAGTCAGCACTAAAAGTGAGAGTAGAAGTCCGGCCAACCTCAACTCTAATATCTTGCGCTTGCAGTACAGTGGGAATGCAATTTTGGTCATACACAACTGCTGTGACGGGCTATTGAGGGCCCATTAAAACATCGATATGGGGGTAAGGAGGGATCACGAGTGGACCTGCGATCTATAATCTTAATTGATTCCGGTGATAAGAGACCTATCGTGATTTCGGGCCATCTCTAACTTCAATTGTCAACTAATTAGATTTTAATACAATGCAATAAAAGTCCAGTACATAGGAAGACCACATCCCGGGTGGGAGTGCTACTACGTCGACCTGTCACAGATTTGTTAAAACAATTTAACACTGTCCTTTATTTCATGGGTAGGATTGAACATCTAAAGCAGATGATGTACTTTAGTCATTTAAAATGACATAGAGAATGTTATTTGCATTGATAAATTACGGTATATAAGAAACCGAATGATGATGTGCTGTTAATGAATAAACGTCTGAGAGAGGTTTCGATCAACTAGTTGAGTCCTTGAGGCTTCGCAACAATAACACAATCGGCGCATTCCTCCGTATATCTGTAGATATCTAGAATCTCCAATCCAACGGAGCTAATTAGATCATACCAATCCTTCTCTGACCGTTCCTTGGCCGCAAGGCAACATAACATAGCCATGTCAAGTTGCGTAGCGCGCCATGGACTACCAGTCTCTGGTAGAACCATTTCGTCAATAAGGATCAAAGAGTCTTTGGTCATTGCTTCCATTGTGTTCCGAAGAATCGATCGACATTTCTCATCGGGCCAGTCGTGCATGATATTCCGCATGTAGTATGCGCGAGCACCTATGATGTTTTAGTAGTTGCTTGGGGTGATCAGAACTCTAGGATCTCAAAACGTGTCACTGACCTTTGACTGGTTGAGGCGTGTAGAAATCGTAAATCATTGCTTCGATGTTATGCGTAGGTTTGACGGATGAGATCACTTGTGGTGTATCCTGGAGGATCACTCTGCCTTTCACTTCAGGATACCGTTCTCTCAAAGCAATGCATTGATGGCCACCTGCTCCCCCTACATCAACGAAGAGAATAGTCTCAGGCGTGGTACTCGTAGCAACCATTTCCTTGAACGGGAATGAATCAAGCCAAATGGGCAGACCAGCTCGCTGCTGCCCCATCCACTCGATGAAGTAGCCGAACTCTGTTGGATGACTTTGAAGGAAAGAGAAAGGAGGTTCAGCAGTAGCATGGCCCAGTTGCCAAGGCGCATCATTAGGATCGGTGGGATTTTTATATCCATTCTTTCGCAAGTACTCAGGCATCGCTCGGAATGCTGGATTAATCAGTTCGAAACTGAAATGAATTTTGTTAGTTTAGGCGCGCAATTATATTGAATCTTGTCACTCACAAATAATCGATCCCAGAACTGTGTGGAGGCGTCAGCGCTCTTGTCACATTCGAGGGCATGAAGCTATCTTCATCAACTTCAATCAGCATGCGAAAGGACTGATAATAACGTAGAAGTCGCTCTAGAAGCAGGTTAGAAAGCACGAAGACCCGGATATTTGTGGTGGGGAGCCATACTTAGCAGTGCAGGATCAAAACCTGTCTTTTCCGCCAGTTCAGAGCTACCCATAGGTCTTGTAGCATGGGCGAGAACTTCGAAAAGCTTGCTTTCCGTTCCAATACGAGCCATTGTAGATTGTAAGGCCTAATATAAGCGATGTCGGTGTCAGTACATCAAGAAAACATTCAAAGTTTGATAATTCGAGTAGGCGGCGAAAGGTTCAAGTGATTTATGATCGAGCTGGGTAAGTACTCACTGTACTACTAAGACGATGAACGGTGTCGCCAGACGCTTCCATCGCTATACTAAGGTTCTTCGCGGACTCTCTCAACTCGCGTCGAATGGAACCGTCCCTGAGAACTTCTTCCGGGGGATCATCGGCTAGCAATTTCATCTTCGCAATTAAGTTGATTGTGGTCTGCATCGTGGCGGGTGTTATGCAAGTGTGCAGGTTGCTATCTGAAGTGGTAGACTACAAACGAGGTGAATCCGAGTAGTTATCCCGAAAGACATTTCTGCAATTCCAGCTCTCAGTGCTGGTAGCGGCAGAGGGTGTGATTGCATATAGTAAGGCATCAAACTTGAAACTTTGGGCTGCAGTAGGCGTTCTGAGGAGTACGAGCTGTGCCACCAACTGCAAATCCTTCCCCACCAGGATGCGATATACCGATTCCAGGATCAAATATCAAGGCCCGACATCAGGATCCTGCAAGGCACAGCATACATGAGATTGTTGGCGCATCCTGGTGGGGACCAGGATTCTTGTTGGTCGTGCAAGACTGCCTCAGGCTTGTTGGAGGTTGTAACGACAAGCCTCGCTGCTTTCGGTCTTTCAACCTGTCCCGTAGCTGTCACTCTGCTGACAGCTGCCAGCCGAGGTCGTAAGCGAGATTTGAAGGCATAGTTAAGACGCCGTACATAGATTTTTAGAACCAACTGGCAACACTGCACGTCTTAGGATTCCGGACGTTCATGGTGGGCATAATCCTTGAAGCGGCCGCAACAATAAAGGCTGTGGCATGAGAAAATCTCTCTTGTAAATGTGCACGGCAAATAAAACCTGCCACCAACTGTTGACAGCCCTGGTTAACCACCTGCCTGAAACGGTCGAAAGGCCGCTCTGCAATGCATTCATGGTCGCAAATGGTCGGCAATCGAACGCCACTCAGCTCCTCAGTGACGGTGAATTAATTCATTCGGGCACAACATCACCAACAGACAAGGCGGAGTACTACTCCGTGCAGGACCTCGTAAGAGCGTTATATGTTTTCCTGTTCCCCAAGTTTCTCACGATTTTATTGTCACTATAATTCAGACTATTATACAAGCTAATGTTGAGCCTAAATCCTAATCTATCATGTCAAGCATGCGGATTGATTCAACGCCATCCCTTATGCCAGCATCTCGACTCAGAGGGCAAGAGAAGTTTCCGCAATACTCGCCTCCTCTGAATGGAATCCTCTCCAGTATTCCGGCTTCATGGGTCCCCTATGGAGAGCTGATGCGTATCGATAAACCTACTGGCATATATCTCTTCTATTTTCCTCACCTGTTCGGAACCCTTTATGCGAGACTTCTTCCAGGAGCCAATTATCACAATCAAACCTACGAGCTTTTGACAAACAATATCATTCTCTTTGGGGGGACCGTGTCTATGAGAGGTGCAGCATGTGCTTGAAATGATAATGTGGACCGAGAATATGACCGAAAGGTCCGTCGCTGCCGATTACGTCCCATTGCTCGCAGTGCCATCAGTCCAACACAAGGCCACGTCTTCACCGCGGCGTTGACGAGTTTTGCACTCCTTTTCATGTCTCAGCTGCAACCTCAATTCACACTCGTTGCGATTCCGAGCATAATGCTTCTCATTTTGTATCCGTTCGCGAAACGCGTTACAGACTTTCCCCAGCTAGTCCTTGGCTTCCAAGTCGCTATGAGAACTCAACGCAAAATCAAAGCAACATCGTTACATCATTGAATGAAATCAACCATGAATGAGAGCTTTAAATATAATCGCCGCTTACGCGTGGTTGAGCTTAATCAAACTCTTCTTTCAAGTCGCTATAGGGTTCCTTCTAGGAATTGCAGCGATGGGTCATGATAGCCAGGCCCCCTTCATCTCCGGGCCAAGAGATGATTACGAGAAAACTCGGGAACAGAGACTAGCCATGGTCTCATTTCACTTGGCCAACGTTTGCTGGACCGTAATATATGATACCGTCTATGCTCAGCAAGATGTTGAAGACGATGCAAAAGCCGGCGTGAAGAGTATGGCAGTGACTTTCAAGAACAAGACGATAACACTTCTGGCTGGAGTAGGTACTCTCCAAGTAGCATTGTTAGTTGCCACCGGGCTGCTGCAACGAATGGGGGTGGCGTGCTTCGGCATGCCATGTGGATGCACCGCAGCCATACTTTTCTGGATGATTAGTACAGTTAACTTGAACGATGCTTCAGAATGTCAATGGTGGTTCAAGAATGGATGTTGGTTCGTCGCTCTTTCTACTGCGGGTGGACTCGGAGTTGAAGCCCTCCTGCTTAACTGGTAATTTTGAGATTTTTGTAGTTATCCATATTGACCGTACCAGGAAGAATAGACGAGGGTATGCGCAGGTGATATGATGTAAGAAACAACTAGAAGTGTTGTGGAATTGGTAGTTGCAAAAATTCAACGAGGGCAGGGTATCATGTGCTTTTCAATACGTGCCATGCGAAGGAAACTAAGGAGATTAAGCTGCATATGTCTCACAGCCACCTCGCCGCTGTACTTAATGTCCCTTTTTGACGTACTGTACGCAGCAGTCTCACGTAAAACCTTTCTAGCCCCTCACAAAGTGATGCCTGGTTATGATAATCATCACCAACCTATAAGTCAGACCAGCCCGATGCATATCCTTCGGTTTTGGATTAGGAAAAGGTGGGAACAACCCCCACACATAATACTAGAGCGATGTGATCATTAAGATAGTATTGAAAGGCAGACCCCGTCTGCCTAGGTTGAGCTTTGATGATAATAGCGGATCTTCACGAATTCGTTTTAGAGTAATGCACCCAATACAGATCATATATAAGGTTATCAAGGAGGCACTTCCGAGAGACATATGCTGTTGTGGGTGGTTGTAGAGCCTAATATGAGAAAAGATAAGTATGAACGAAAGCATTGGTTCCTGAAACGTCGTTAAGGGGTATTGCTAAGTGTAGTGATATCTGAACAAGTATGGGCTATCAGGTTGACGAATGCTGGAAGTTCATATGGACTTGCAGCCTTAAAAAAGCTGGCGAATGGACTCTTCTGTCTCGAGCAAAGGCGAATAATTGGCGAGAACTCGTTGCAACCACAGCTACGCAAGCAAAGATGCCAACGATGAGCATGACGCAGGCAATAGCTGTAGCTCTACCAACGGAACCGGTAGCGGTATAGAAGACCTAAATTTAAGGCACTTTGATTCTACACCTTGACCTTGGGGGTCCCTCAAAACACACCTTAGTTACCACCAATAGCTGTGAGCGGACTTTTCAAGACCTTCTGGGTATCTGCAACGCAAAAAGAGATGGTCGTTATCATCACGAGCCCCATTAGACCATTACCTAGTCATAACCACATCATAAACATTAAAATTGCGTAGGAAAGCCTGAAACTCGTTTTGTTAAGTGGCCAGTAGTCAATCCTAAAACATACATCAGCATGTGATGAAGTCATTGGCTCATTGTTGTTCTAGACTGAAAGTATCTCACAGCTCTAAGGAAGGCCATGATATGTCTTGACCGAGACGAAACATGCAAGTGGGTCGGGCATGGAAGGTGAATCCGCAACCAAAAGGTTCAGGACCAAGCTATCAGGCCGGCTCTTTGTAAACCCTCAGTCATTCTTCCATGCCAACTGTGGTGATAATTCGATAACATAAAGAATAGCACTTCCGCCAGTTCTACCACAGTATCGTGACTATAGTCAAGACTGGAGTGCCAATGCCCTTAAATAACTCTAGAATAAGGTACCTGGCTTGCGTTATGCGGATCTTCTAAGTATAGATCGCTGTTGTTGAGCCTTGCAAAGTTTGTTTGTGCTTTGTAGATAAAGAGTGAACATTGAACTAGCATAATATAGCAGTTGTGGCCGCATGTGGAATGATGGACAAAGTCTATAGTGTCTACGAGAAGACGAGTGCGCGAATCGTGGATATATGATGGGGTTAATAAGGATGATGCAATAGGGCGGAGTAAGAGGATTAAGTTCATAGAAGATGTGTAACAGTGAAGAAGCCTAATTTGGATATATATCTGACGTACAACCAAGACACGGCTGTCCAAACGGTAGCTGGAACCTCGAGAACACACACACATAACAAAATCTCTCTAATGAGACCCCTTCTCATAATAACTATCAAACTTTTTAGGCTTGAGCATATCCTGATTCAAGAAACGAGAGGTATCGCATGAGTAGGGAGGTGGATCGCGCAGATAGACTTCTGAGCCGGCGCATTCCGCTACCTCGCCAAAGACATCTTCGGTGATGTATTTGTGGAATGCCTGTATTACCGTCTCCATCGGTGTCATGTGCTCATCCGGAACCAGCTTCTGCATTCCCGGGGAGATACCTGTATCCACAGGTCCTGGGCAGATACAGTTGAAGGTAATCTTCTCCTCACTGTGAAGCCTTCGTGCCGAGGCTCGGACAAGGCCGACAATCTGTGAAAGTATAAGCTGCTTGTGCCTCTTTGTACCACAGACTGAACAGTCAACAACTTACTCCATGCTTGGCAGCGCCGTATATGGGCGCAACAAACATTGGATAGATGCCAGCCATGCTGGAAGTTGCGACAATCCTCCCGCCTTTGCCCGTGCCACTTTTGCGTAGGTAGTGCCTGTAAAGTTTCAAACCGAAGAAGGTAGAAAGAAGATCGGTTTCGATTGTTGACAAGTTAGGCTTCTGGGGTTCTGGGTCGTCAGGAAGAGCATACAAGGACTCCTTCTCGGCGATACCGGCATTGGCCGCGAAGAAGTCGATGTGGCCGCCCCATTCAAAAGCTTTCTTGAACATCGCCGCCGTAGAATCCCAGCTTGAGACGTCGCACTGGACCGGAAGCACGTTAGGGCCGAGTTCTTTGGCGACTTTCGACGCCTTTTCGCCATCTATGTCTGCTACGAGGACGCGAAAGCCGAGTGTCAGAAGGTGCTTGGTGAGTGCGAGGCCAATTCCTGATGCCCCGCCGGTCACAATTCCAAACTTCTGAGCCATTGCGAACGTCTTGTGTTTGTCTGTAAGAGTGTTGATAGTCGATACGGTCAGCCATCGTACATCTTCTCCTGTATATGTACAATGGAGCGCGGAATCGACCGTATCTCCACTTTTGTAAGCGGCTAGACGGTCGGTCACGAGGGAGAAAGCTCATTCTCCGACTCCGGGTGGGAAAACGCCATGCTTTTGCAGGCGTATAATGTCATGGTGGCTGGGTTAAACCCACTCGAAACCCCACATACGAATATATGAAGTGGGATTTTGCCGTACCAAGCGACACGCGCAACAATCACCGACGAGAACTTCGGTTGGCGCTAAGCTCACTCTCCTCGATGAACACAAAAATAAAGCTAATGAGGCTTGAGATCGAGAAAATGTGGGGTGTGGAAAGGCACGCTCGTTGGGTCTGACAGAACCTGGATCCAACGGTCAATCCGAGGCGTGACCTGCATAGGGAATATTCTTCGACCGGCGTTCCGCGTAGAAAGTCCACCCATTTCCTCGGTGGGCTTTCTCGTCACGGATTTTTCGGGTCTCCGGCCTTCAAATACGCCGGGATGCCGAACTGCAAAGCACTCCAATGACTATCTATACCAAACGCTTTCATGTTGCATGAACTGTACATCTTTGGTTTTGTCTTGTCAAGTTGTATTGCTCTCTTTCCTTACCCTCTGAACTGTACCCCAAATATACTAGTTGAAGCACCATGGTTTACTGTCTACCAGAACTACCGGTCGAGCTTCCTACAGCCATCATCCCCGAATATCTAGACCTCGAGGCTTTGTCCAATGCGTTGCCTCCGATCCTCGAAAGTCTGAGCGCACTGAACTTTTGTAAAGATGCGGTCTGGCGAGACCATTTTGCCGTTACGGGGTCGATGCGAACGTTCTATGGAGCCGACACAATTGCGGCCGCGTGGCACGACATATGCAAGATACATGAGCCATCCTCTTTCAGCATTACTGGAAAACCTCATATTGTTCGAGTGCAGACGCATTCGTGGGTCGAGATGGGTTTTAAGTTTGAAACCAATGGCACGCCGGGGCTCACTTGCAGTGGATTCATGTCTCTCGTTCCCGATCAGGACGGTACGTGGAAAATATGGGTGTTCAAGACGATATTAGAAGGGATCAAGGGCCAGCCAAGCTGTGACGAGCTTGCTCCAGTGAATGAAACTCCAAAGGAAGTGCTTACGAATGGCACAAACGACGTGAATGGTGACAGCGATGTCGGCCAAGTCCACGGCGGGGACCGCGTCAATGGCTTGAGTCAGACGAATGGCACTCACACCACCACAGAAAAAGACTACGATTGTGTGGTCGTAGGAGGTGGTCAGGCTGGCTTGGGAGTGGGTGGGAGACTCAAGGCGCTAGGTGTATCCTATGTCATCCTGGACAAACACGACGAAGTTGGAGATAACTGGAAGCTGAGATACGACTCCACAAAGTGTGAGTCAAACCCTACTTGACCGTCAAACCGTGCATCAAAACTAACGGCCATAGTGCACACTATCAGAGAATTTGGTGAGTTATTCTTCCTTGATGAATATCTTACTGGAGTGGCTAACATTGCGAAGCCCATTTACCATTCGAACGGACGTTTCCCGACACCTATCCAGAGTGGCTCACCAAAAACCATATGGCTGAAGGATACAAGAAGTGGGCTAAGAAATATGACATCGTAAATCAACCGTCAGAGGGAGTTTATCTCTTGTTACTAACGACTGAATAGAACGTAATGCTCTCGACAACCCTCCAGTCTGGAGTATGGGATGCTGAAAAAGGGTCCTGGACCCTTAAAGTCCTTCGGAAAGGCGAAGAGAAAACGCTCAAATCTTCATACGTAGTGTTCGCCGTCGGTAGTGGATGTCAATTTCCCATCATTCCAGTTTATGAAAACAGGGTGAGACTGGGTTCCTCTTCCGTCGAGACAAAGATTAACACGGTGCCACAGGAAGTCTTTAAAGGTATTACTCTACACTCTGGCGAGTACAAATCTGCGAAAGATTGGGCTGGAAAACGAGGTGTTGTCGTTGGAACTGCAAATACAGGTGAGAGCCGTCCGTCTTTAATGCCGTAATTCTTCTAACTGGCCAGGTCACGATGTGGCGGATGACATGCTTGAGGCTGGAATGAAGTCAGTGACAATGATACAACGAAACAAGACCTGTATGACCCCTAAGTCTCGTTGGAAATCATATCCCACTTTTTGCTTATACTATACGTTTAGTTGTCATCCCGATGGACATGTACAGAGGCACCCATGACAGTAAGTCTATGTTTCGGTAACCGAAGACAAGGCTTCTAACACACGATTGAAAGGGGCGTATAACGCAACCCTACCGACTGAGCTTGGAGATCGGATATTCTTTGCAGCGCCCACAGCTCTCGGTAGATTGCTAGCGCTGCTCACTCTCCACGGGAAAATACGTAACGATCCCGCACGATTCGACGCGCTCGAGAAGGCAGGTTTCAAACTGGATCGCTATGGAGATATGATGTACATTATGTATGAGCGATTCGGGGGCCATTACATGGACGTCGGCACCTCGGAGAAGATTGCTCGTGGTCAGGTTAGTGATCCTCGCGATCTATCCTGCTTATTCAAAGACTTTATTCGAATTCGCTAATACGAATTGGGTGATAGATCAAGGTGAAAGCCGACTCCCTTCCAGTCCGCTACACGGAGGACGGCCTCGAGTTTGCCAATGGCGACCACTTAAAAGCAGATGTTATCGTCTTTGCTACTGGGTTCCTTGGGAATTTGAAGCTCCTAGTCGCCGAGATGTTCGGCCATGAGGTCGCTGGGCAAGTGGATCAATTCTGGGGTCTCAATGACGAAGGGGAGCTGCAAGGCGCTTTCAAACCCTCTGGGCGTAAGTACATGCACCGTACTTCTTCAAACATATGCGTTCTAACTCCCCACCTCCAGACCCCGCCTTTTGGATGATCGGAGGTGCTGTGGGCCAAGCAAGATTCTACAGCCGGTTTATTGCCCTTCAAGTAAAGGCGAAGGTAATGGGTACACCTTTACCCGTCTACGAGGGTCATCAATACAAGTACAAGCCTACCAAGGCTGTGCTCTCGTAATGGGATGATAGTAGATGGATGTCCTTGTCGTATCACTGCTATGGCCGCCATTCATATGTTCATTGACTTGGTGATATCCGAGGTTTAGAAGTCGAACCGCGTGAGGAATTGCAGCACTGGCTATAATTTAGTTTAGGATATGTGTCATGTAATCAAGAATACCATTGGCAAGATAGCGATTGAAGTGGTAACCTTACGGAGTGAGCTTCTCGTTGTCACACAGCACGCAGCCAAACCAGATGCTAATTTTCCGCCCAAATACACAATCTTCGATATACAGTCTTTCTGCCCATTTGACCCTATCCTAAGTGCTCTGCCGAAGTAGTACGACGATGCTTTGCATGCGAGTTCCTGGACCGAAAAGTGGGGTCATGTGACCTACAATCAAGCAACCTTGGACTGCTCGAGTAAGCTCAGCCGTCCCCTCCATCAGGGTTCGGTGGTCGGGAGTCACCTGCAGGACTGTTGAAACGCCCCTTGCAGCCCTGAAGCTTGACCTCGGCTAAGCTTAGCAATAACTGGAGGTGGGGATATGGCCTCACCCCACGTCTACGTCTCTGCGGGGGAAATTCCCACATGACGGCCTTGTTGGCTTTGGAACTACCCCCCAGCCTTTCTCCGCGACCCCATTCACTCTGTCTAAGGCTACTGCTGGGAATGGTAGTCTTCCCCGATATTCGGCAAGGTAGCACCCTCAATCCAGTGGCCTGATTGCACTCCCGGCTCTGAAGGGCTCGTCTTTCACTATAGATTAGTCTTGTCTTTTCGTTTGAAATCTTGCGCGTGTTTCATACCTGTGACTCGTACCGAGAGGCCTTTTCTCCAGTGACCTCTGCACTCACTGACCAACTCGAAACTTGAGTCCCATTCGAATATGGCTGCCATTCCATTTTCAATGCTCCTCTGGGGTACTTTGGCCGTCTTCATTCTGCAATATGCCATTTCGAGGTACCGATTCAACAGAAAATACAAGTTACCAAACGTGGTGCCTGGCCTGCCCATACTTGGAAACTCGTTGCAAGTCCCATTTCCTGCAGCGGGTATGTGGGGAGTCCGAATGGCTCAAAAGTACGGGGAAATGTAAGACTGTCTCGTCGTTGCAGCCCGTCTGCGGAATCTACACCGTACAGTAGCTGATTCGAATCTTTTGTAGGTACACCTGTTACCTCGGAGGGAGGGCTTTGGTGTTCCTCAATTCGGCACGCGTCGTGGAGGACCTCATGGAGAAGCGAGCCGCCATCTATGCGTCGCGTCCTTATCGTCCCATGTGTCAGGTGTTGATGTCTGGAGATGCACGTATGCTGCTAATGCCGCACTCGGACAGGTGGCGCAATCAGCGGAAGATTATGCATTCCATCCTGAACGGGCGGCAGGCAGAAACGAAGTTTGTACCCTACCAGGAACTGGAGGCCAAACAGCTCGTGCATGACTATCTGATAGCCCCGGAAAAGTTCAATAGAGCAAACCAGAGGTTTGCAAACTCCGTCATCACGAGTGTTGTTTTCGGCCGCCGCGCAGACATCGATGACCCTCAGCTAAAGCTCATCTTCGCCGTGGTGGAGGAGTTGGGAGCGTATCTGTTCAACCCCATGAAAAACATGTGCGATTCGTTCCCCTGGTTGGCACGGCTTCCCAAACCTCTGCAGTGGTGGAGACCCGCCGGAGAGGCGTATTTCAAAAAAGCCATAAGGCATGTAGTATTCTTCTTACTCGGTCTTTTGTAAGGGAAAACTGACAGCTAACCTTGTGCGTTGCAGCATCTACAAAACCGAACTCGACAGGCTCCTTGTGAAGATGGAGAATGGCACGGCGCGACCTTGTTTCGCGGTCGACGTTTTGAAAGCTGCGGAGAAGAAGGAATTCCAGATCGGCGAGGAAGAGAAGCTTTTTGTCTTCAGTACACTCCTCGAAGCTGGGAGCGACACCTCTCGCAACGCCATCACACAAATGGCTGCAGCAGCCGCGGTGTATCCGGAGTGGACGAAGACGGCGAGAGTGTACCTGGACGAGGTATGCGGAGCCAATGCTGAACGGTTGCCTTCACTGGCGGATCGAGAGAGGTTACCCTATATTACTGCGGCAGTGAAGGAGCTTCTGCGGTGGCGGCCATTCATCCAAACTGGTGTACCGCACATGCTAACCCAGGACGATGAGTATGAGGGATACCGGTTCCCTGCCGGTACACAGTTCACATGGAACGCATATGCCCTTGCGCTCAACGAGGATGACTACGAAAATGCGGAGGCGTTCACGCCAGAGCGGTTTCTGAATGGAGATCTGAATAACCCAATGAAAGGACACTGGTCCTTCGGAACAGGTACGTGTGTGAAAGAGGGCTGAGACTGTACATTCCCATCTGAACTATCGCAGGTCGACGAGTTTGCGTGGGGTACAACGTGGCGCAGAGCAACGTATGGCTTGCGGTTGCATGCCTGGTGTATTGCTTCGACTTCGAACAAGACGCGGTAAGCTATCATGTTCTCCCTGGAGCGGTGCCAGTATGCGTGTTAATCATCAGGCACAGGACCATCCGATCGACACCTTCAACACCAACTGGGAGGAATGGAAACACCCTCCTTTCCATGTCAAGATCAAGCCGCGCAGTCCGGCACATGTCAAGCTGATTGAGCGCGTCGGCCAAGAAGCCATGAAGGAAGTTTATTGAACTCGGAGGTGGAATGTACGTAGCCAAGATAGCATAGCAAGAATGGGATGACAATGGCCAGCTCTTCACGTGCTGGTGATGGCGAAGGTGAAGATGAAGATGCATGATGGATGTATTGCTGCGCGTCTCGTGCAAGCCAATGCTGCCTACCTACCTACAGCGGTGCTTCGGCGCCCTGTGCCCCATGTCGGCTACCTGCGATGGGAGTAGGTAGGGGCGCGAGAGCCTTGGATAGCCCGCCTCCCCGCACTTTTTGCAGCGAACCTGCCAGCCAAGGCACCCCGCGCGGCTCAGCCCAGCCTCAACCCCCAAGTGTGTGCCGTCACTCCCAGCACAGCGCCATCCCTTGCCTCTCCTCCCCAAACCACCCTTCTTGCTGTCTTCCTGTCTTGCTGTCTTCCTGTCTTTCTGACTTCCTCTTCTCCCATATCCTCGAGCGCAATGACGGATGCATCCGCACCTCAGTTCGCCTGCCGCCTGTGCTCGGCTAAGTACGTGCGCCTCGATCACTTGCGCCGCCATCAGCTGAAGCGTCAGTACCATCGTCTCCTCCTTGAAGTGCTGTCTATATTGAACCCACCCGCATAGATGAAGGGCAGAAGCTCTACGTCTGCGACTTCTGCAACTCTCAATACCACCGTGGGTACGTAGCTGGCCTTTCCTTTCATGGCGCCTCTGACACGGGTCGATGCCCCCCAGAGACATTCTACGCCGACACTACAAGAGCTGCAAGCTGAGGGGCGATCGTCCTCTCCCTGGGCCCCAGAAACGAGGTCGCCGCAGACAAGCATGCGATCGTTGCGCGACTTTCAAGCTCGCCTGCGACCTGGACCAGCCCTGCCAGACGTGCACAAGCAGCAGAACCACCTGCTCGTGGAGTCGTATACGCAGCACAGACGAGCCAAACCCTCGCGCCAGAGATCGCCTACAACTCGCTGCAGCTGCGCCGTCCGTTGCCACAGCCTCGCCCGACTCTTCCTTCTCCGAGCCCGTTGGGGCAATGTCGCCCGAGAACCCCCCCAACCTTTCACAAGAGGAGTCGCTGCGCTTCCCGTTGGAAAAGGTCCCTGTGCCCTTTCTGATCGACTTCGTAAGCTCCGAATCGAGGACGCTTCCCGACATATTCGCCTACTCCAGTAGCCCTCCAGAGGCCCTCCCGAAGCCGTCAAGGCCTACGCCAGCCAACCTGCCGACAAGCGTGTTTCGACCGGAGCGAAGAGGTGAGTGAATCTGAATTGCGCCAACGAGTCTGGTTTGACCTCTGGCCGGTGCAGCCAGTGATCTAGATATAAACCATCTCCGACCGATGCTCAACTTTTCGGGAAGTGCGTCAAATACAACATTTTACATGGGCCCCAACGCACTTGACGTCTCCAGGCAAATGTCGTTCGCGGACCCCATGTCGTCCCACGCCGTGTCAGGAGCTTTACAGATGAGCAACGAGCCGATCGGGCAGAATTCATCCCCCTCCGATGACATTCACCGCCAATCCGACTTGGCCGACGGGAGATCAATATCGTCCGGAGGCGATCCAATGCCGGATTCTGTCCAGGCTCGTGTCAGTGAATTAGTCATGCAACTGGCCGATGTCTATATCACGCTTCCTAAGACACATCCTGTGCATGCACCGAACGTGAAGATGGAGGATATCGACAGATTCTTCACCGTGTCAAATCTACGGACCTTCACACAGACTTATTTTCATCACTTCTGGCCCCATTTACCCCTCGTGCACAGGCCAACCTTTGACTTAAATACAGCATCACTCCCCCTCCTCCTAGTAATTCATCTAGCCGGGGCTTTGTATTCTTCATCTGAAGATGCAATTCAGACGGCACGGAGCTTCCTTGACCTTGCAGAGGAGTATGTGTTCCGCAGTCCAATCTTCGAGAACCTCAGCAGGGGCCATTGTCGGAAAGAACTCTTTCAGAATTGTGAGGGCCACTTGCAAGCTATCCAAGCCGCGCTTTCCCTCGTGTTCTTTCAGAATTGGGAGGGCACCGAGTTGGCTCGCCATAGGATCCGGAGCGAACGTTTTAGTTCCGTAGTAGCGGTACGTCCCACCTACCTTTCGTTCATTGAGCGGGCCACGCAGGCTGTACAATGGAAGCTGAAGCGCGGTTACGCGTGTATCTAGAGTGCTCGCGTATCACAATTGACAACCGCCCATAATCCTTTCTATGCCGAACTTGGTCAGGGACTCTCTCCTGCCTTTGACTGGCACCAATTCGCGGGGGATGAGGAGCGCCTTCGGTACGTAATCTCGAACTGCGGTCCAGTTACGGATAGCATCCGTCACCGGCTATTCGCACGCACTGACTTAGTCCTAGTCTTATGTATTACATCTTTGCGATAGACACCATGTTTTGTGTCTTCTACAACTACCCTCTCAGACTCGTTCCTATGGAGCTAACGGCAGACATGCCGTGTTGCGAAGCAACCTTCATTGCTACGAGTAGCATCGACTGCTACAAGAGTATGCGGGATGAGGCACCTTTCCGCCTTTCATCGCTGAGTAGGACGCTTAATTTGTTCTTGAATGAGGAGTTAGGCACAGAGACTGAGCTCCTCTTGAAGAGGGGCCTCGGAGTCCTACACTACTTCATAATCATCAATGGTCGGCTCGTCTACTGAAACAAACAGCGAGAGTAAGGCTGACGTATTTTCAGCGCTGCACGCTATTATCTGGACTACTCGTACCAACTACGTCGGCTCCCTCGCCATGGGCCCTCTCGATCGCGCCCTTGGCCGATGGGAGAAACTGTGGAACGACTATAAGAGCTCTACGTTTGCCAGACAGCTCAAGAAGGTGGGCTTTATTAGACATGCATTCGACTATTGGTGGCTCGCTAAGCTGTTTCTTCATCTCGTTGAGAAGCAGCGTGGACCTGGAGAAGACACGGGCAGTCAGAGTCGCCCTATACTGATCGAGGACGATGATATGAGCTACGTCTCGTCTCTGCTCGACCAATTCTGCTATCATGGCTCTATGTACTACTGAAAGAATTCATGGGCCTTGTGGTAGATGCTGTAATATAGCAGCCCATGCGTGATGGGCGTTTCGCAACGTAATTGAGGGTTTTATATGAACGCAAGACTTTATTCAAATTGCTAAGCGAATCTACATGAATGGGACACGATGTTCTCACGGAACAAAACATCACTTCAGAAGCCAAGGGCCCTTAGAGTTTGACTTATATCTCCATAAGTTGTTCCTCATATATCTCCATTGAGAGTGGCATGAGAATCGAAAATTTCGTCGAATGCATTGAAAGGCCCATCGGACTCTCCAGGTCCAGCGGAGCGCCACCCGACAATGTTGTCCGGCCGAACAAGAATAGCACCACCTTTCCCAATCCCTTTCACCTGTGACCAGTGCGCATCAGGGTCGAGGTACTCACCTGGTTCCACGCCTTTGTAGGGCTCTGTTATCTGTGCCACTCGGAGGCAAACGCCCCGTGCTTTGGATGCCTTTTTCGCGATGTCAATCCACGCGGTGCCATGTCGGTCTGTGATGAGAAGAAAGTCGCCTTCTGGGCCTACGAGGTCGTGGGTAGAGTAGACATTCCCCTCACGTTCAAGCCAGGCGTGTGGCAAACGATGACCGGGTCTAGTTGTGGGCGTATACTTTTGACGGGTTGGATCCGAGAGAGGGGGTTCGGTGGCATCTGGGACGAAAGAGCCTTTGGGATAGAAAAAGCCCAGATCCATGTCATGGGAACCAAACTCAATTACCTGGCCGTTGATGGTATGCTGGAGGGTTGCGCGCGTTGCTTGCCCGATCTCGGATTCTTCGTCAAACAATCTGGTCAAATGTAGCCTGTTAGATTCTACCTGCCCTTCTTGGAGGCCAACAGCAGCATTTATAACGGCGTGGTTCTTCCAAGTGAAGAAAGCCCAGTCACAGTTTCGCCTCCCAATAGGGCGCCGCTCCGGCTCATATGTATCAAGGAGGCTAGGGGAGGCTTTTCCCTTCAACACGTAAGCCAACTTCCAGGCTAGATTATGTGCATCTTGTACTGCAGTGTTCAACCCGAGTCCCGTAGTAGGTGGGTGACGATGAGCGGCATCTCCGCCGATGAAAACGCGGCCCTTCTGGTAGTGCGTTGCTAGAACTCTCTCTTGGACCCAGTTGGTAATGCTGATTAGCTCTAGGTCGAGGTCTGGTAGCTTTAGGAGTTGGCGAATCCGCGGCAAGGCGTCTTTCTCGGACAGCGGAGCGTCACCGACTCTGGTGCTGAAATGCATCTGCCACTCCTCTGAATGCCGTCCCCACGTCGGTCCTAATGGAAGCATCGAACCGCTGCGGAAAAGCGCACCACCTTCGGCATTGGCAAAGTGTGCAATACAAGTGCGGTCATCCCAGTATCGCGACAGGTCTGCCTTGAAATGAGTCGATATAACATTCCTAAGCTGCTTGGGGCCTTCCATTTCGACCCCAATTTTAGGACCAATCGTCTTCCCGCCATCAGCCCCAACAACGTATTCCGCACGATAGGTGCTCTTCTTTCCGTCTCTGGTTTCCACGTGAACGATTACATGATCCCCTTCATCTTTGAAATCGGTTACGGTATGCCCAAATAGTATCTTGCCCGGATTTCTCTCTTCCGCAATAGCACGGAATATGGGCTCTGAACGAAGTAACGGCAGGTTGGATGGCATATGAGGAGCGTCACGTCTAGTAAAATATAGCTGCTCAGCCGCCGTCATTTCGATGTACAGGAGTGAACCTACTGGTATATTGTGTATCTCTCGGTACCGAACTTGCATCCCCATGTGTCGTGAGTTCCATAGACCTTTCGGTCTAAAGGACCATCTCCGCCCAACGAGGTCTGCCAGACGATTTGGCTCATCTGCCTAGGTGGTGTGCCCTCCTTTATGATAGCCTCCGCAATGCCATGTTGACGGAATATCTCCATTGTCCGTTGATTGATCACGTGTGCCTTTGGTAGAATCGACGTCCCTGGATGACGCTCAAAGAGGACATGTTTGACACCGAGATTGGATAAAAATGATGAGAGGTTGAGGCCACAGGCTTTTGACCATGGGCAGGTACGTTAGAAAGTAATTTTGGTATGGCACGGTAGGGGCTACTCACACCCTCCTCCCACTATTACCACAGGAACACTGATTACATCTGCCATGATGTTCGATCCCGATCAACAAAATTGTCCTGTAATTGTCTCCTAATCTAATCTGCCGCGCGATTTCATGGAAGCTGGGCCGAGAATATAAATGCTGCCAGGCTCAAGACTAAAGTGAATGTGATATCGCCTTTGAGAGCCTCTGGAGAAGACAGAGCATACAGGATCCACTCTTGTGAGCACTGATCAGGTGCAGGTGGTTCCATCTCATAGAAGGCCTAGGTTCGAAGATACCCCGCCGAGCCGAAGCGCAAGGGTTGAGTGAAAGTCTCGTGGGGTTTTCCCGATGTCGATATCTCGATAGCACTCGTTTATTTTGCCGTTTATTTTGCCGAGCCTCTTCGTTCCTGGCCCTTCCCCCACATGACTATCTATGGATAGCTCAAGCTCACATGCATGGTATATGGCTAGCAAATACGCCCTCTGCTCCGCCTAGCTACCTATGTAGCTTCCGACAATTGCCAACATGGGGACATTCGATTTTTTAACCCCGTTCCGCCGGCGCCAAGAAGAAGACAATTTTTTGACGGCTCGATGGTACATTGCCACGGTCTGTGAGGTTTCTTCTCAGCAAGACATACGAATTGAATGAGTCGCTGCTGATGTACAAAGGCTGTTGGCCTTGCGGCAGCTCAAGCAGGCCAACATATGCCCGAGCTGTACCGCCTTGCCACCGAAGGACTTGCGATGGAAGAACGTAAACTCGTACAGCGAAGGATCAAAGAAGCGGTGCTAAAAGGCATTATCCTTTATGGTGTGCCTCGATCGGCGCAGGCATTGGGGCCTTTGTATCAGACCTTACCGGACGAAGAGATTGATACTTATGGACCTAGGTAATCCACCACCCACCCATCTCAATCAGATTCTGCGAAGGGGGATGTGTTGCGCAGGCAAGACTGACCAGGTCAAACACCATAGGACAGAAAAGGCGGGCTCGAAAGAAGAGACCGAGAAACGGGTTGAACGAGGTCGGAAATATTTCGATACCCTTTGGACACCAGCGGGGGCAGAGGAAATGCGGGCTAGGGTCCTGAAGTATCATACGGACAACCGTAAGCCGCCTTTCTCGAAATTCCTGTCGCTCATCATTTGCCCCTCTCTTCCTAACTCAATCTTTTCGGCTAGAGTTCTGCCTTGCCCTTATATACGAGCACTATGTGAGCGAGGATGCCATCCTATCTCCCCTCGAGACGCAGATTTGCTACACCGTTCTTCTGACCTGCTACAACTCTCCCGCTCAAGCACTCTGGCACACCAAAGGTATTGTCCGGCATGGAGGAACCTTGGATGACGCGCGCTTTGCTCAGGACTTGGGATTAGCTATCGCTCGCCAGTTTAACTGCAAGACTGGGGAGATTACAAAAGTGGACGATATTGAGTTTTAGATCAAAGCCTATAGTAAATATTTGAGTGCCCTGGAGTCGGCCACTCAATGGGAGATGTACGGGCGATTTGGAAAGTTTGTCGTTGATGATATGATTAGAAGCTTTCGGACAAACGGCTCTCGAGAAGGGAAAGAGAATCTCTCAATGCTTCGGGATGTTAGAACACCGCAAAGAGAAAGTGGTAGCAGGATGTCTAATGAGATCGTAAGGTCAGCAACGACGAATGCAAGAACTATTTCTTTTGACACACGCAATAAAGACTCAACGATGAACTCAAGTTGTTGTTGAATTTGACGTTTATGACATGGCAACCAAGTACACTAGAGCGAAAAGCTTCATTCCCACCTCCAAATCTTTGATCATAGAATTTTGAAAAGATCCATCCTAACCGCGCTTCCTAATAGAATCTCGACTCTCTCCAGCTTGCAGGCGACGAACCAGCTCCTCCGGATCAAATTCCACGCCAACTGGATTTTTTTTAAACTCCTCCGTCTCCATATAAGCTGTCGCTTGATCGTTATCGTCAAAAGTATCAACCTGAGTCTCGAGCTGATTGCCGTCTGGATCCTCGTAGTATATCGAGATGGTCATGCCGTGGTTGACACACCATGACGGATTCATTCCCAACTTCTTCCTTTGACGGTATGCTAGGGCGAGGTCATCCAGGGTCTTGAATCCAAAGGCTATGTGCTCAAGCCCGGCACTCGTCTTCACCTTTTCGCCCGTGCCTGGTACGGCGCAGATGGCGATCCGGTGGTGTTCTTCGTCAAAACTAAGGAAGGCAATGCGGCTGGTTTCGTAGCGTGCATCGGCATTGAGAAACTTCTTGTACCAGTCCACCATGGCCTGGAACTTGTTCGTCCGGAGAAAGATGTGGGCGAGAGAGACGGGCTTGAGGACGGTATCGCCCGGTGAATCAAAGTCAACGGCCATGGCGATGGCAGTCTCGGGAACTCTGTGCAAGTCTAGATGATCTGATCGAATCGGTAGGAAGAAGTAGCACGGGTGATGTTAATGCTGGGGTTGAGAAGAATGAAGGCGCTCTTCGAAATCGATTAATATGCTGGAGGCACCGCGGCTACCTAGGTACGTTGCATGTGTTATTAAGCAGCGGACGTTTGTGACGGAACTGGGCCGTCGAGGATGGATGGAGGGGCGCGAGGGGGAAGTGGGGTTTCGCCCATGCCACCTAAACTGCCGCGACCGAGACCGAATCTCCCTACCCATCTCCCTACCCATCTCCCTATCCATCTCCCTATCCCCCTCACCTACCCAAGAGTTCATGTTGTAAGCCGCCGCAGTCATCTTGTCACCAGCTAGAGGGGCCTAGGTATGTCTTCGTCGAGCTCTAGCGTCTTGCAGAGCGCCCAGGCTGGCAGGTGGAAAGCCTCTGGCAACGACATGCGTCTTGCACTCTGACGCTTCCTTCATATGCAAGAGAAGGGCTTGGAATACCGAGTCAAGACAAATCAATATCCACTTTACGAGCATGCCAAAGCACAGAGACTCAAGAAAGTCGGCAATGAAAGGTTGAAAGAGGCTATATTCGTGGCGCCAACCTAGGTCACTACAACAAAGATATGCCCCATGGCAGACAGCTTTCGATTGGACATGTTCCCTCGTCTCGTTGCCAGAGTTCATCATACGTGTCTATTTTCTTCGTTTTCCTGCCCTACTAACTTCCTGCACTACCAATATGGTCGTCACTTCGAACGATTCACAAACTGCCCTGGCTTGCAACTTCTTTATACATTGCTTTCTCGAACAAAGCCGTCATCTCCTTGGTCGGTTCGTCGCCAGGTGGTAGTATTTGTGTGCCATAGATGCCGCACACTCCCGCCGATCTATCAAGGAACTACATAGACACGATCGCGATGGTGAGCTAAATCCCTTCAACCTATATTATCGAGTGGATAAACTTACCCAGAAGCAGTTGAGTACCCCACCCCAGTTCAAACAACCCTCTCTTCTCCACTGTAGGCCGTCTCTATCCACATTCTGCGTGGTCAGCAAGCCGCTCAGTCCCCAATCATACCTTACATCTGGCGGAAACAGGCCAATGCTACATGGACCTCTCTTCGGCTGCTTTTCATACTCTGCCTGAAGCACCTTGCGACTATCTTCTGTGAGATGCGGTTTGAACATTTGAGCAACCGTCGCCTTTTTGAGTAGCTTTTCATCATCGACAAGTAGGCTACGAAGTACTTTGAGGTAGGATGGCATAGAAGCGTGGAGGCCTTGACCGCCTAGTTCCTCCGTAGCTCCACTGACAATGTTTGGTCCATCGAATGCGCTGACCTTGCCGGACGGGTCCCGAGATGATATGTCAGCTCTCCGGGCCGCGAGGTCCGGCTGCTTCTCTGGCCAGAACGTTATGTCTTTGATACCGAGTGGAGCGAAAATATGTTCTTGATAGTACGTCTCTAGATCTTTTCCGGACACACGAGAGACAAGAAGACCAACCCAGTCAAGACCGGCACTGTAGGTCCAGGATGTGCCTGGCTCGAACACGAGAGGTGCGCTAAAGCCTTGTAAAACGGTTTGAGCGTGGGAGACGGCGGGTTTACCGAGAGAGACGTTGTATTCTTGCAAGAGTGGTGACATGAAAGGATAGGCTACGCCAGACGAGTGGGTAAGAAGGTGACTATGCACTAATTAGAACTCATGTGCGCATCGCTTTGAGGGGGAAGAAAAAGATGATATACCGCAGAGTGATTGGATTTTGTCTCTTCTTCAAAACGCCTTTTCCGTCCTTCATACCAGTCAAGATCTCTTGTTTCGCAAGCTCCGGAAGAATGTCCGCCACGTCGTCGTTAAGTGAAACCTGGCCACTTTCCACAAGCTGCAACACAGCAATCGCCGTGATAAGCTTTGTGCAGCTCGCGAGCGTCATGAGTGCATCTGTCTCGAGGGGAGTCTTCTCCCCTTTCAGCGAGCTAAAGCCGAATGCCTTCGCATAATTCAACTTTCCAGACTTGTCAGCTGCAGCGAGGACAGCACCTGGGATCTGCCCCTTGGAGCAGGCTGCTTCGAACGACTCTTGTAGAGACTGCATCTTGAAATGGGTTTCCTTGGTTTCTTGGGGTTTGCTTTGGAGACACTAGGACTGCGAATATACTGAAGGCCAACGACTTCTCCTGCGGTGAAGAGTTCTGGTTAAACTCGGTCGTTCAATGTACTATTAACCACGAAATGGAGTGTAGAGAGCGTTGTACTCGTAGCGCTGGTTGATTACGGTGAATCCTACCTAGTTCCCTGGCGATCAGGGCGACGTGCAATCGAGGGGTTACCCTCGGGGCGGAATGATACTCCCTAGAGACCACTCGTCCCCCACCCGCAATTCCCCCACACGTTCGTCGCATTCGCGTTATTCATCACCCACATTTGGCTCGTCATCGCCGTGCGTATGTTGTAAGCCATGAATAGCCATGAGCTGGAGTGCCACGGATCATTCCGAATCTCGTTCGGCGTGTGCCACGCCGTCCATCTAATGTCCGTACTTCAATAGCCACTATACGCCAGACTTCCGTAGAGGTCTGTATAGCAAGAGAACGATACGGTAGCGACTTATCTAGCGAACATGTCCAAGAATGAAGTTCCACTCGGCCAATTACTATGGCAGAAGTAAGGCTACTTCTAAAATGACGGCCTGTGTAGCTAATTCTATCACTCAGAATACGCGACGTCGGCGTAGGAAGTATCATGGGCGTTCCAGGCGACATGAATCTAGAGCTTCTCGATTACATTGAAAACGTCGATGGTTTAGAATGGAGTAATGGTTCCCAATCGTCGGGCTGTATACAAGGGCAACACTGACGTTGCACCCAAGTTGGAAATGCAAATGAGCTCAATGCTGCTTATGCCGCAGATGGCTACTGCAGGATCAAAGGCTGTCCCGGCGTTCGTAAGTCATATCGGTGGTGCAAAAGTGGAGATGAAGACTTACTGTACGAGTTATTACCACAATGGGCGTGGGCGAGTTGAGTGCCATCAACGGTATCGCGGGCGCCTATACCGAGCAGGTCAAAGTCATACATGTCGTCGGTACTACTTCGAAGGCAGCACAAGAAAATAACCTTATGATACATCACTGCCTGGGACCATCTCCAGATCATAAGGTCAATCAGGGTCCTGAACATCTCAGCTCGATAAAGCTAATTTGGGACAGGTCTATGAGAAAATTTCGCGCCACGTTCGAACAACTCATTGCTGGTTGGACAACGTTAAGACAGCAGCTTCCGAAATCGATGTTTGTCTTCTCAACTGAACCGACAATATCTTGCTTCCCGCTGATTCGTTGATTAGAGAGTCATTCAGGAGTGTTACGCACAGTCATTACCTGTATACATCTTCGTTCCTATGGACATGGTCCATCAACCCGTCCCCGCTAGTCCGCCAACTCCTATCGACTTGACATATTTATCAAATCGCGATGTTGAAGCAGCTGCGGTCTCTGCCGCTCTATCCATGATTTATGCGGCCAAATCTCCCGTGGTTCTAATTGATGCTCTAGTGGCACGCCATCTTGCACTTGATGTTGCTCGTCAGGTCATCGACGTGCTACAGTTTCCAACATTCGCAACTTCAATGGGCAAATCAATCATTAATGAGACACATTCCTACTTTCATGGAATTTATAACGGAAAAGTTTCTCCTGTAGGTGTAAGGGAAGCGGTTGAGCGAGACAGCGATGTTGTTATGAATCTTGGACCCCTTCTCTCCGATTCTAACACTGGAGGTTTTACACGGCACATTTCAGAAGAAAAACTGATAATGGTTCATCCCCACCATGTCGTAATCGCAGGCACAGTCTATCGACATACTAGACTCTTATCATGTGAGCATGCTTGATGATTGCCGAAAGATAAGTGGCTAACCTTACAGTTCTGTCGGCTTTTCTTCAGGCGATCGATAAGTCAAGACTCCCAAGTCCTTCCGCACCCATTATTCCTTCACCACTGCCTCCTAGAGACTTGAACTCAGACAAGATAACCCAATCTTGGATTTGGAAACGACTCGGACGATTTCTCCGCCCCGGTGACATCCTAATAGCCGAGTCTGGCACCGCTCAATTCGGCCTTCCCGACGCTCAACTACCGGAGAGCATTACTTATATGACGCAAGTTTACTATGGCAGCATTGGCTATACTGTTCCTGCGTGTCTAGGAGCAGCTATTGCACAGCGAGAGCAAGGTCGACAAGGCAGGATTGTACTCGCCGTTGGTGACGGCAGCTTACAGTTGACTGTACAGGAAATCGGCACAATGATCAAACAACGTCTACAGAATATAATCATGTCAGTCTTACTACAGATGAGATTTGAGACTGACTTCTAACCTCCACGACAGACTGGTAATCAACAATAAAGGTTACACCATCGAGAGAGCCATCCATGGACCGGAAGAAGGTAAGATATCCTTTCTGCTTTTCATACACGAAAGTCCTGCAAATTCGTCCTAAAAGACGCGGAACCCAGCATGAATAAAGAAAGCAGCGGCTGACCTCTTAGGAAAGCCTACAATGACATTGCTACATGGAATCATCTGAAAATGCTCGACTTTTTTGGGGCTAAAGACGGAGAGGCCTGCAGTCGAGTTGTTAAAACTAAGAGAGAATTTGAGGATGTCGTTCGACTGCCTGAATTTACTCATCCTCAATCCATTCAGGTTAGGCTCCCCATTCACTGGAACCATTAATAGGAACTATCAACTCATTGGGCCCTCTAGGTTCTTGAAATATGTATGGACGTGATGGACGTTCCTTGGAGACTCGCAGCACAGATTGACATTATCAACGCCGGAAAGAATCAACCTTCGAAGAGCAGTGCGAGGGATAGAGATACTTTCAATGGGCATTCTTAATGAAAAAAAAGCATTGGCACATGGAGCATACCAAGGTCGCTATTGGTGCTATGGTATTAGATACTACGATATTACTTCGGTTGCACATCGAGTCTGGAATATCTGAGTGGCATTTGAGCACAACTTCTCACTGTACTAGGATTGCCTCAAACAGTGTAAGCTTCCGAGCAAACCGCGATCCCGTTGATGGCCAATTTGATTTGCCGAGAGTTCAATCGTGACCTCAGCCACTGTTCCTTCTATAGGACTTCTTGTGTGTTTACCAAAACGAGTTGTGCTCTCCTTTAATGGTCTTGACATCGCCTGTCTTCATGGCCCACTCGCTCCATTTCTGCAACATGTGACAATATATGCACATGCTGAGTATTCATCATTGAAGGAAACAACAACCAAAAATAACAACTTGGATATGGTATATCTACATCGACGAAAGTAATCATCTCATCGATTTTAGCCTCTAACTCACGAGACAACCATTCCAATACATTCTCCAAAACCAACACCGTCACTTTCTGTTCCCGCATACCCGGTAAGCCGTATTGTATCACCGTCCTGTAAAAATGTTCGGATTCCTCCTCCTTGTAGACTGAAGGTTTCTTTGCCATTCTTGCTAAGTTCAAACAAACACCCAAGAGAGTCCCTGTCGGATCCTGAAATCGTTCCGCTACCCAAGATGTCTCCATTGTTTAGCGCGCAACCGGTGGCTGTTTGATGTGCCACAAGATGTTGGAAGTTCCAGTATACGGATTGGAATGTAGATTTACAAATTGTGGTGGTCGATCCACCGACTGCCAATTCCGCCCTGAGGCTGATATTGTACGACGCCTTTGATTCTTCATCCGCCAGATACTCCGCCACTGGGACATCTCTTGGGACGAGTGGAACTCGAAACGGCTCCAAGGCTTCAACCGTCACAATCCACGGCGATATAGAAGTCCCAAAGTTCTTGCTGCTGAAAGGGCCGAGCGGCATCATCTCAAAACCCTGAACATCACGGGCACTCCAGTCATTCAAAAGCACCACGCCAAAGATGTGATCCTTGGCCCGGGATGCTGGTATAGTCTCCCCTCTCTGTGAACCTAGGCCGACCACACAGGCTAGTTCCAGTTCGTAGTCAAGAGCTTGAGTCGGCGCGTAGACTACATCTCCATTCTTATTGCGATACTGTCCCTTCGGTCTTCGGATTGGTGTACCCGAGACCACGATCGAGGACGCTCTTCCAGCGTACGCGGTTGGAAAGTTGAGGAAGCTCGGAGGAAGGCGCCGAGTTCCTAAGCCTGCCTCGCTAGCGTTGTATTGATGCTCTTTGGAACATGAGAAGTCGCTGAATTCGCCGATCTTGACCGGCAGGTGCATCTTAACATTGGCTATTGGTTGAATCAAGTTCGACACTGTCTCCACGTTTCGCTCATTCAAGATTCGTTGCAAGAGCGAGCGGAATACTTGTCTCTCGGCACTTGGCAGAGCGGCGAAATCATTCAGCGTTGGCTGACGAATTGCTTGCGCTGTTGATGGCGAAAGATCCTTCAGAAAGCCGGCCTCTTTAATGAAATCAGCTAGGAAAATCACATCATCTCTCAATCGCGTGACGATAGAGCGATTGGGGTGCGTCTCTGAGCTCGCAATTCCATATGGCAAATTGGAGAGAGAAAAGTGATCTGCGAACATGATCGTATTGACTTGAATACACTCTATATGTGTAGGCAGGAAGCGAGAAGCGTAGGGAAAGAATTATTTAAGAGCGAACACGAAGCCAATGTTCGTTGTTTGATCCAGTTTGGAGACAGACTTACCGCAGCACTCCGATCCGAGATATAAGTTTATTTTACGAAGCGCTAGCTCAAATCTGGGGCCCCCATCGGAGTTAACGGCTGGAACATGCGGACCTACGCGACACCTGAGAACCTTCATGCGGCCACCTGGAACCATTTCCGCTATGTGGATCTGATCTCGGCGTATAGGCGGCCGGAATGGATATCTGGGATGTGATCATCGCACATGTGGGTCGGCTAGAGATGTGGGGTTTCTGCGAGGGCAACAAGTATCGACCTCAAGCGAATATCTGAGTACGAATATTGTCACCCCAGGATGATTCTGAAGAAAGAAAAGTCGGAATAGACTGCTCACTCTTTACTCTCTGTTTCGTTACAGATTGGTTATACCAGTTAGCGAAATTTAGATAACTCAAGTATTAGAAAATATTGCTATGCTAAGAATCTGAAATCATCTTTCTGTAACACTGAAGCCTACAAGCGATTTACCGTCTTCACGTGACTACAAAGATTCAATGAGTGACTTTTAATGCAATTATCAACCAATTTTCAATCAAACGACCGCCTCTGGCTAACAATCAAGCGATCAAGAAGTAAGGGCGAAAACACCCCGTTAAGAACTTAAGTCAAGCTTGAGACTTCGGATAGATTAATTGACTTTTAGAACGTGGATGTTTTTTTCATACTGGATTGATAAGTACACGTCTTTGAACTTGTACAAACCCTTTGAACAAGAACACCGAACAAAATCGATGAAGGCTGAGACAGGAAACATCCTTTGGGAACAGCCACCAAACAGAGACACTCTTAGTTTGTTTATGTTTCGTCGAAGACCTTGCCAGGATTCATAAGCCAGCTACAGGAGAATGCATCAGTAAGCTTCACCACGGGCAGTCCGAAAAAATAGAGATCAACTTACTGTGGATCGAGGCTTCGCTTGAGCGTCTTCATGACCCCAATTGTGACTGGACCAAGCTCTTCCACTAAACTACTCTGCGCTCTGTTAGCACATCCTACATGGCTATCACGAGAGAAACCACCGACCTTTTTTCCCAAACCAATTCCATGTTCCCCCTTCGTTATGGGTTAGCAAGATGGACATGATCAGACGGAACATACGCAAGGACTTACCGAAACGGTTCCTTCCATTCCAAGCGCCATCGTCATCATGTCGTGAACAAACCTTTCAACCGCTTTCTGCTGTTCGGGTTCTCCTGGGTTGTACATTACGGCTTGATGAAAGTTTCCGTCTCCTACATGGCCTAATACACTCGAGAACAGTCCGAGCTTGCCTGATTCTTCTTTAGATAGCTCTACAACCTTTGTTAGTATGTAACACATTCTAATATTTCTATTTTTGGACTTCTCACCTATCATGTCAGCCAGTCGAGATAGTGGAACTGCCACATCTGTCGACCAAATTTCGGTACCATCAGGTCGGACTGCAAGCATACTCCACAGAGCATCTTTTCTTGCGGCCCACAAGTTGGCCATCTCCTCTTCTGTATTAGCAAAGTGAAAGCCTCCCCCATTGTTCGTAATAGAGATATATCTAATGCGAGTAAGGCAATCATCTATGGCGCGTTGAGTGCCCGAAAGTCTGCACCAATTGGTTAGCTATAGACTATTCGAGAAGAGGTGGTGTGAAAATTACTTCAAGAATAGAGTCGGCTTCTCAGCCCATAGCCTTCCTCCGGCTCCGCCATTCTGATTTATGATCTTCATTTGAGCCTCGTCCATCAACTCCAAAGCGTCCAGTGGGACACCATCACGCATCATTCTAGATGCCGCCCTCGCCGAGTCTCTAAGTGTTGGGAAGTTGGCAATGGTGACACAGCGGTTTGTTGGTACAATGGCAAGTTTCAAAGTAGCTTCAGTAATTATTCCAAGTGTACCTTCAGAGCCAGTGAAGAGAGAATTCAGATTATAACCTGCTGAGGTCTTTCGTGGCCTTCGCCGCGTTTTTATGATTGTACCATCCGCTAGAACGACTGTTAAATTGATGACCCAGTCTTTCATAGTTCCGTACCTCATGGCATTGGTACCGCTGCAATTAGTGGCAATCATGCCTCCAATTTGAGCGGTTGGACCGGGATCTAGAGGAAGGAAAAGATTAGTGCGCTTGAGGTAGGCGTTCAGATCCATCCAATTGACACCCGGCTGAACGGTCACGTCCATATCCTCCTCACGGAGCGCCACGATCTGGTTCATCTGAGATAAATCGATACAAATTCCCGAAAACGGAGAACTGAAATTGCCCTCGACGCTTGAGCCAGCCCCGAACGGCACCATTGGAACCCTGTATTCCGTGCATATCCTCGCGATCAGGGAGACGTCTTCAGTGCTTTTCGGGCAGACGATGGCAACGGGTCTTGCATTGGTGTTTGACGTTGACCACTCCGAGTAACCGTGCTCTTCGATGTCGTCTTCGTCCATACTAACTCGGCCTTCGCCTAGCACCTCTGCAATACGCCTCACAGCCTATTCACCGTGAGTATTGATACGGTTTGCAATTCACAGGGCCATACCTCCAACATTGTCGGTGCATCTGCGTATCGTCTAGGCACGCGGAGCCCAGAAGATCCAGTGGCAGATTCACGTGCAGGGGGCGAAAAGAACATAAAAGCTGCGGCAGTGGTAGTGCCGCCAAGGACAGCAGCTGCTATTGGGACAAACCAAGGCCGCCGTAGTGCACTATTGGTAGTACTGTTGCCGGCAAAAGATACGTATCTTCTACTAAAACACACTCGACAGTAGGGCAGACTGGAGACGGTGCTAATTGACATCAAGGATCGGCGAAGGACCTTCATTTTTTTCCGATGAAGAGGGAAATGGCAATTTCAAGGGAGCAAGGGGCAGCGATGCCGCACGCCGCAGTCCCGGCGGCCACCCAAGCCTGGCGAGATTAGGGCTTTCGGGAAAGTAACCTTAGCAGATGGAGATGGGGGATGCTCGCAGCAAAGTAAATGATTCTAATAGTAGAGCGGGCTGGCGTAGATACATGATAAAGGACAAGCCCGGGCGGAAAAACATTACGGCGTGTGGGGGTTTTCCGCAGCTTACCAGTCGGACCTTGCTCTTCGCGGCTAGCTTCCGCGTTCGCTATGAACCCCGCGTGACCCCTGGTAGCGGGCCAGACAACAGACTAGACTCACCCCGCGTTTGCCCCCCAAGACCCCCGGCGCATCTCAACCCCAACTCCATCTCCATCTCCATCTCCATCTCCATCTCCATCGTCACCGTCCTCTCCCATCTCCATCTCCATCTCCATCATCACCGTCTGTCCATCATCGTCTGCCTTACCACCTTCTTCTCATTCGATCCTCTCCCAAAACACCATTCATGATCATTCTCTCCACACATCTGCTGCGGAGATTGTATTTATCCCCCGCCCGCAACCATGGCGACTTCCGCCTCTCCTGATGTCTGCTATGTAGGGGAGACGGACATGGAAGAAATCCTCCAGCTGGCTTCAAGTGGTATCGAGGATCCACTCCGCGACTGGCCTGGCGAGCATCCCCCTCAGGTAATGTTTCTAACCCTCTCGCCTCTCCAGTCCGTTAACGACAAGAGCAGGAGGCGCATCAGGAGATTTCAGGTCCATTTATGTGGACTAACGAAGAGCCATGGGCCACCCTGCTGAACTCATCTTCATCGTCAGCTGATAGTAAGATGGAAATCCCGCCCATACCCCAAGCTTTTCTTCGAGGTCCAGCCTAACATATGTCGATATGTAGTCATTGATCCAGCCGCTCTGAGTCCGGATCAAATCTTCGTCGACGGCGACGCATCTCTTTGGGCAAACTCGGTCCAATCACATTCCATGCACGCTATGCAAGAATGTGTCGATTTTGGCCCACTTCCAGCCCTTTTCCCTTCAACCTGTGCCGAATCCGACGACGACTTTCCTCTCTGCAGCGTGGGAAAGGATCTATACCGCCCGCCCCCGGCCCCCCTGCGCGACGAACTGATTGCGCTTTACTTCAAACATGTACACCCATTCTGTCCCATCATTGACGAACACCTATTCTGGGAGTGGTATTCGGAGTTTGGCGTGAACTTCTTTCAGATGTTTCCCCTGATTATGTTCAATGCCATGATATTTGTTGCTTTCGCTGTAAGTCTATATACGCGTTGCGAGATTCCATGCCACGCCTCTTGCGTCACTAAAATAACTTATACTAGCACGCCAATGAAGAGCAGCTCCAACGCGCTGGTTTTCAAACCGTATACGAAGCACAATCGAATTATTACCAATCGCTTGATGTAAGAACCCAGTTAATTCAGCTTTTCCTTTGGCAAATGTCTCGACGCTGACGATTCGCGCAGACCATGTATCAACACGCCCGCTTTCAAGCTTTAACCGAAGTAGGAGAAATTGTTCTGGCTAAAACTGCTCTTCTCTTAACTCTTTGGTGTGGCCCAAAACTGGATATTGCGATAAATAGTGTTTGGTCTGATAGGGCCACTTATCACACTAAGCAGTTCATGCGTAAATCATCCTCCCAGACTACGCCTTTGGCCACCAGACGCAACGAAATCCTTTTTTGGTGCTGCATCATCAGAAATACTCTGATATCGTACTGTATGAGGCGACCGTATCGCTTACATACCGAGGAAGTCCCTCTCTGTGACCCCGAGGATCTTCGTGCCGAGTTTCAGACGGAACTATTCTTTCATGATTTCGCAAGCCCGGAAGCAAAGTCGATAATGATTGACGATTTCGTCACTCTGTGCAAGTTGAGTAAGCGTTTGAATTCGATTTTGAGATCTCAGAGGTCACTGCTCTTCCAGTGGCAATGGAAAGGCACCGATTTGGAGATGGGGAGTGTAGAAGAACTCAACGAGGAAGGTGCCGATACAGGGAGAGAATTGCGTGAGTGCCTTCGTACATATATGCAAGCCGCGCAGCATGAGTCGGAGCTCTTGGAAATCTTGAAGGATTATGATGAAAACAGGAGGCGCACGAGCGCACGGAATATTCGGAACAAAACCGCGGCTGAGGAAATGATGGCCAGAATGCGCTCATATCACATATATATAATTACCCAGTGAGTTCTTCCTAGTGCTTGTACCACCAACATTTGGACATCGCCCGCTAATTGGTTGCCATGTAAGTTCAAGCATTGCAGCATTATATCAGCTGATCCTGTCCACTTCTCCGGAGCCATGGGCTCGGTGTCAGCGCGCCGCTCTAACCAAACTCCGAGATGCATCTGCGAAAGTCGCTTGGGTGGTTGAGCGGCTGTTGGCCGACATAGTGGTGGAGGCTATCCCAGGGACCATGTAAGGCATTGCAACTTCGGCACTACTATGAGATAGCACGCTAACAGGGCACGAACAGCCTTGCCTGGACTATCTTACCGATGACTGCATGCCTAGTCGGGGACACTTGCGATAAGCTTGTCCTTCCAAAGCGAGCCGAGCTGGCTCAGGAGGCCAATGGAGAAACACCCAGTAACTCATATTGGTCACCAGAGGTCGAAAAGCTCCTGGAGTTTGCAAAGCGGCTTGCCCCAAGATTTCAGAGCGCACGCGACGTCTGTATTCTAGCTCGTGACGTGCAGCAGATTCTTGGTTATGACGCCGCCACGGTAACCAATACCGAGAGTAATTCCAGTCCTTCAGGACCCGACACTGATACGCACGGTAACCAAGGTATGATTCGACTGGCAGGCAGTGGGGGCATGCAAGCGATGGACTTGCGTCTTCTGAACCGAACCATGCGATTTCTTGATAGTTGGGTCGCATATGGTAACCTTGCTGCGTTTTAACATGTTTAATACCTTAGAGAGTGAATGTAAAGAATATATTGTACAACTGTACAGAAGTGAAACCCTAACCAGTCGAACGCAAGTGTAGTCCTCCTACACATCTACCGATGAGCTGAGAAGAGGCGGCCTCGAGCGAACAGTCGCACACTAAGCCGCGAACGTCTCTTCACTTGTTGCCCTGCGGCTAACACTAGTGCACGCCACAGCTCGGTCCCTCGGCTATCCCACCATCGGAGTATTCACACCAGGGCTGAAATGTGGGGGAGATCCGATGTAAGCTAATGCGATGTAGGCGGGTAATAGACCGGCGTCGTCATTCCCCCCGTTTATGCGTCTAGCTCACTTGAGTCCCGATACCTTAATTCATAGCAAAACTTTTCGCTCACAGCTCACAGTTTGGCATTGCTATACCAAAAGCTATACTAGCTGGAACAGAATTACCGCAATATGGCATTTGACAGACTTGTACGATATGAAGACGCCCAAGGCCACGCGTCTTACGGCAACCTCTTAGAAGATGCCGGCGATGGTCAATATCGAGTCACCAAGCTTGATGGGAACCTTACTGAAGGGTTTGCGACTGCAGATGGGGCGTCATCGAAGGAGGTCATTGTCAAGAAGGTACACTTGCGAGATCATTTTTTCCCGATTATGGATGGCCCTACTGATAGCTGACCAGCTCCTCTGTCCAATCGAGCGCACAAGTATCATCCAGTGTATTGGTGTGAATTACGGTCATCATGCCGCGGAAGCGAAGGTGAATTTCTCCTCCTAGATGAAGGAGCTGGATGTTTTTCTCCCCAACCTGCTCTGACAATATTCCTCTTTACAGATTACCGTCCCGAAATACCCAGTAGTCTTTACCAAACCTGCCGACGCGCTATCTGGTCCTACGGACGACATACACATTCATCCGGATGCTCAATCAATGCTAGATTTCGAAGGCGAACTGACCGTGGTCATCGGTCGTGACGCGAAGAACGTCACTGAATCGGAAGCTTTAGACTACGTACTGGGATATACCGCAGGGAATGATGTGTCGGCACGGAATTACCAGCTCAAAGATGTGTCCGGAGGTCAATTTGGGTATGCAAAGTCCTTTGATGGCTTCGCTCCTATAGGGCCAGCGATCTGGTCCCCAAAACTCATACCCGACCCGCAGAAACTCCATTTCGTCACAAGGGTGAACGGAGAAGTCAGGCAGGAAACGGGGACGAGTGACATGATTTGGTCCGTGAGACAGATAATTGCCCATTTATCTCGTGGGACGACGCTGAGGAAGGGGACTGTGATCATGACGGGGACGCCATCCGGGGTCGGTTTCTTCCAGAAGAAGTTCCTCAAAGACGGTGACATTGTTGAGGTGGAGCTTGTGGATGTGGGAAAGGTCATGAACAAGATGGTTTTTGACTCGTAGATCCCTACTAGCGGTTTGAACCTATTTCTACTAAATATTCTTCAAGACTTTGCTAGAGCATAGAATCAAGGCTAGTCAGATCTCGATCCAGATGTAGCCGATATTTGCCTGCTCCAAGTAGCCTCTACTTACGAGCTAACCTTATGTACTTCAGGTGCATCATGCATTGCTGCTGCCTATTGACATGAAGAGGCAGCCCAAGGAATCACGACCCAATCAAAGGGATTATTCGTTGTGAATTAAGCCCACGTGTTTGGCCAAAGTGGGGCCTATCAACCCAGCAGAATATGTTCATCTTTCCGGTAAGTTTAAGGGCTTGGATGCAATCTTCTAGTTACAAAAAGCGATGGGCTGATACCAACAAAACATAACTTCAAAGTGCCATCTCGAAAGCATTGACAACCCCCAAAAAAAGGAAATCAATAGAATCTGCGCGCACAACCAAACCCAAGCCGGCCCATAGCTTAGGCTTTCACAAATGTGCCATGAATGCGCCACCAAGCCCTGACCCTTTTCCCAAATACGTACACTGGAATTGTTGAAGCCGATAAGGCAAGCATTACCCCTCCAATTAGGTTGAATGTCCGGACTGGTCCCCAGCTTGCAAGCCAATCACTCATGAAGACTGCGAGCAGAAATGTTAGCTGAATGAAAAGAGCTAAGACTGGAGATCATGTCGTAGGAAGAACTTACAGGAAAACCCAAAGAATAGAAAGTTCTTTATGACCATACTTGCGACAAAGATCTCAACGCTTACGTCGCGAAAGGCATCCACAAGGTATGCTCCGAGAGAAGCAGACGTCAGTTGGACAGAGACGAACGCGACACCCCAGATCACTGACATGATTACTGGACTCTTGCCTTGCTCAACCATGGTTCCGAATAAGAAGTACCCAAGGGAACAGAAGACAGGCACAAGAATCATAAGAATGAGGCGGAACTCGGGCTCATAGATGCCGTTGTTCCTTCGGCTGACAAATTTGACAAGAGGGTCAGAGATAAGACCGCAAAGGAGACAACCAGCGAGTCCACCAACCATGGGCCCAACGAACAGATATCCAAGCTGAGCAGTGTTGAGGTTGTATGGCGGGCTTGCAAAGAGCTGTGCAATGAGAAGATTGATGATAACATTCCAAAGTTGAGAGAAGGCGATGAGGAAGATGGCCCATACAATAATTGGATTTGCAAGAGTCGTAAATGGTCGGATAATCATCCGTAAGAGCGACTCGTCCGAGTAGGTGGTCGACCATGGTTTCATTCTTTTCCAAAAGGACATTCTAGTCATGGACCTGTCCGTGGTTACAGTTATTGTTCGTTCCAAGTCAGTTTTGTCGACACGGTTAGACGTATCCTTGAGTGCCTCAATGATTCGGACGTTCTGATCATTTCCATTAGCGTTGTCAATTGCTGGGGCCAGTTAACTTACATCTTCTGCCGAAGTATCGATGTTGTACACTGCGTTGCGGTTATAGGCAGTCTCGCAGCCGAACAATGTGACTCCGACTAAACCAACTCCAAGACAGATTGCGAGAAACCAGAAAACCCATCTCCAGTTCATATTCGTCCCGATTTGCCCGGCAATCAAGCTAGGGAGAAGTAGCAACCCCGATTGGGATACAACGTAGAACGCCATACGCGTACCTCTCTCGTGAACAAAGTAAAGGTCGCCAATCAGAGCAAATGTGACGGATTCAAATACAGCGCTACCCAAGCCTTGGATTACTCGGCCACCGAGCATAGTTTTGTATGAAGTGGAAGCTCCGCACCAGAGGGTTCCCGCTAGTAGTAGCAGCATAGAAATCAGGAACCATGGGCGCTTGCCAAACTTGGTGCAGAGTGCAGAAACCAAGACACCAACCGATCCACAAGCACAGAGTTGATAACCAGTGAGGAGGTTCACCTGGGTAAAGTTTAGGTGAAACTCCATGAGAACTGGGATGGTGATGACAGCAAGAAGAGGTCCAACGCTGGCTTGTAGTCAGTGATTGTTCGACCTTATGCATGGTTGGCACTTACCCTCCAACACACATCAGGGTGCAGTATCCATAGAGAAGCAGTATCAAGTCTCGCTGCCAAAGGGGCCAGTTCAAAGGATCGTTTGGATCGCTCGACGGCTGTGGGATAAGGACGATATCAGCATCTCTTCCAGCTCCCTTTTTGAGATGAATCGTGTCCTCGATGACCTCTTCCAGTTGCGCTGTGCCCGGGACGTGTTCCAGTGGACCGTGGTACTCGAGAATACCGTAAGGCATGTCTGCAGATAGACGAACGACTAGAGGTACTTGATGTGTGAGGGTTGGATTCTCCGATGTTTGGTGACGCCGAGTAAAAGAAGGGCGAGCAGGATAGGATTGCCTTGACGACCTTCATCTCTTTATCACCGACCCCAGACAGGCGCTACCGAGGTGGTGGCGTAAGGGGAGGAGTCAGGGGGTGGATCTAAACAAGCCACGCGGGGCCCCAGATTTGGGAATGACACATTTCCAGGCCCGTGGTGCACCCAGGCCTAGACGATTTTGCTCCGTCTTGAGCGCCACGAAATAGAACGAGACCAAACCTCTCATCTGTTTTGGGTCGAAGAGTATTGTTGCGGACATGATTATTGGGGTTGGAGTCCATGGCCTCGGCTATTCATCGCCGGTAATTTGGGGCGCCACGCATGGTCTCGACCGGAGTGCGGAGTTGAGAGCTGATGTGGGTTTACTCCGTGTGGGCGTGCTGGTCTGTGCACCCATTCTCTTGCTTCAACCCAACAACCTCACAGGGTCTGAGTAAGGTGGACGTTGTTTCACGTGGTCAGGAAACTGATCGCGAGTTGTGCACTTAAAAGGACGCGTCCGTTGAATACTCCTCTTGCTATCCACGACAAATATCTCTCCACTTCAAGTACGTCAAGCATCAAAACCGAATTCTCACAAATTACGCGAATCCCAACGACTACAACATGAAAGCTTACCAATGGAATGGGGGTTCCGAGCTCGTACTACAAGACGTGCCAATCCCGCAACCGTCCGCTGGGGAGGTACAGATTCAAATTAAGGCATGTGGAATCTGCCATTCGGACTGTCATATTCTAGACGGGACGGGAGCCCAATGGATCAAGAAAAGGCCAATTACCCTGGGTCATGAAGTTTCGGCTCAAATTACCGCCTTGGGAGCAGATGTCACGGATTTACACGTGGGTCAGAGAGTTGGTGTAGCGCTGATTGCACCAGCTACTGCGATTGGCCTAGACTTCGATGGCGGCTTCGCCGAATATGCTGTGACTCCTGTTCACACGATCGTGCCTCTTCCGGACGACCTTAGCTTTGAAAAAGCATGTACTGCCGTAGATGCAATGGCCTCGGCATATCACGCTGTTGTAGGAACGGCCGAGGTCGTTTCCTCGATGACTGTCGCAGTCGTGGGACTCGGCGGCCTGGGAATGGTTGGCATGAGAATTGCTTGCCTGCAGGGGGCCACTGTTTATGGCTTCGACATCGACGCAAGCAAATTCTCGGCAGCGAAAGAGAGCGGCGCCAAGGACTGCTTCACCAGCGTTGATGAAGCAAAGGATGTCACATTTGACGTCGTACTGGATTTCGTTGGCGCAAATGCAACTATGCTTGCGGCCATCAACGCTGTAAAGCGCGAGGGACGTGTTGTTCTTGTCGGCATGCATGATTCGGAGATGAAGCTTCCATCTGGACTCATCGTCATGAAGAACATTGAAATCCGGGGTTCTTTAGGTGGTCGTAAGGCCGAGCTGCCCACTATCTTCCACTTGATTTCTACCGGAAAGCTGGTGCCCAACATCGAAGAGGTGCCATTTAGTGACTTAAATGGTGCGATCAAACGCTTAGCAGACGGTAAGGCTAAGGCGAGAATGTATGTTAAACCAAATGCATCAACTTAGGCAGTGAAGCAAGGCGATTAGTTACAATAGGAAATTCAAGCAAACATTCGTGTTCTTATTGGACAACAGTTGATGTCTTTTCCTTGGGAGTACAAATGCCCACCATCGGGTGTATCTATGATAGCCTGAATGAAGACTTAAAGATGTAATGATAATTTCCCTATCCGGCGGTGAAAGTGGGAATGCAACCGTGTCTCGAATTAAACCCACATTGCCGTATGCATGATGGCCCCCTTTCCGCGATCCCCTCCTTGTTTTCTTATTCATGTTTGTGTCAAAGCGGCAGTGTTCCGTTTACCCTTTCACACTTCTACAACGAACCAGTCTAAATTGTGCTCTTCTAATCACAGCGGTCGAAACTATCACCAGATTTCATCTAGTTGGCCGATTCGCCATTTTGTGTCCCCCTCCCAAATGCCTTCACATTCCGACTTCCATTCGGGTATCCTCTTGCCCATCCACAACAACAGCTCTATAATTCACGTTATCGCAGCGAATTCTAAATCTCCCTTCGCTTCTATCGGCATTCCTGTAACACTACACGAACTATTTGCTGGCGTGCAAAGACCGCACCCCTCGTCTCCCGCCTTGTCGTCGTCTCACTCCCTTCATGGACATGCTCACAATGGATTCTCCGGCCAACTCGGCATCATTGATTTCGATACATCGGTACGATTGCCCCGGCACGTACACATATCACAAGCTTCCACCTCTCCAGCCGCCATCGGAGTATCAAAGCAGATTGGAGACTCCAAAGAGCCAAAGTTCACGGCCGAACGGATCCTCGTGCTAAATGGCATAGCGCTTGTCGAACTAAATGGGAGAATCTACGTCATCCCACCGAAGACACTTGTCACCATCGCTCCAGGGGTTCCACATACCTGGACCGCATGCCCAGCCGGTGTCAGCATCTCTGAAGCTTGGGAGCTACGGCCTGACGGCATCACCAATAAAAGCATCGTTAGATCAGCAACAAATGGGGAAGGAGGAGAAACAGTGCAACCGACGCCAGATGTTTCTGACGGGTCGTTTCTCATGGTCTACGAGTATGAAGAAATGACAGGATTCTTTCCCACTGATCAAACGGAAACAATCAGCGACGTGAAGAACTATGTTGGCAGTAATGATTTAGAGAAGTATCGATTTCCGCAACTAAGTGTAGAGGACGTGTACAGAAGAGCTTGGTTTGTTTGGGGAAAATATACGTGGCAAGTAAGAATATAGCAGTTAGCTAGTTTAATAGAATAAAGCAACTTGAAGCATTAAACTAAACGGTTCAAAGGTAGTTGTGAGGGATTTACTTAGAATCTTGCTAATACGATAAGATATTGCTACAAACTTGCTTCGCTTTGATTCTTTAAAATAAATCTTAAATACTTATATTACCCGCTCAAAGTAGATCTATAAACCCTTCAAGTCTAAAATAACTTCTTCTAGTATCTTAACCTACCCTATTCTATAAATTAATGCACTCTTAGCTTTAGCTATTAATAAAAAGTTAGTAAGTTCTCTATTCTATTATATAATTCTTATAAAAGTAGCTTTTATTTTATTAAGCAATAGATTAATTATACTTACTTAAATCTATTTTTTATTTACTAATTTTTTTTTAAATACTATATTATTAGTATTTATAGGTATAATTATATATACTAACTTTGCTAGTTTTATAGGTATTTTATATAAATAACTTAGTTTTAAAACTTTATATATATTAAAGTAGCTATTAGTATAATATAATATATTTTAAAGATAAAAAATAGATTTTTTTATTTTCTAAGTTTTAAATTACTAGTAATTTAGTATACTATTATATAGTTATAGTAAATTTTTAATTATACTTAACTAAGTTAAAAAATAACTTAATTATATAAGTTAACTAGAATATAAAAGTTAAATTTTATTAAAATTAGTTTTTTTTTAATATATATTAATAAAATTTATTTATTTAAAAGTATACTTATAATATTAATTTTTTTTTAGCTAATAATTATTAAATATTTATTATTTTTATTTAATATTTTTTTAAAATAAAAATTTAAAT
>AJFK01000250.1:0-19156 GCA_000467715.1 Hysterium pulicare CBS 123377 | reverse complement strand
TAGGGCCTTCCAGCCTTCTAGATTTCAACATAAAGTGCATGTTCTCGTGTTTGAAGTCAAGATGAAAGCTTGGTGGATTCATCGCTGATGTCTTGGCAAACAACGATTGAGGGAATTATGACCTCGAAAAGCTTTCATGTGACTTGAAAATAGTATGATATAGTAGCTCTTGAGCTGTTTCTCAAATCATGACAAAACTTTCAGGTATCATCATCTTTCATTGATGATGGTCGCAGAAAATTTCAAATGGGTTGAAGCGGGCCTCCGCGGAGTATTCTCTTGGCGAAGGCGGGAAAAGACGATAGAGTCTCATCGCGATAGCTTTCCACTTCTCAATTGATGCAACATCATTCACACTCCGAACAGTCGGTCAGGCTCACCCATCATGCTGCTATATTCGGGGCATCTATTTGTAGACTACTGTTCTTGATCTCAAAAACTGAGACCCACGACACGATGAGTTTAACCTCAGCCTACCACATCGCTCTGAGAGACATCTCCACCGAAGACAGCACAGCACCATAATCACATCGACAATGCTCTACAACACAGGATCATGGACGAGCTTGGCGTTATTTAAGTTGGCGACATCGCTGCCTCCACTTTCTCTCGGTCCACAACGCCTCCCCCAAACACCACCTACCGACCCTCGAACACCTGCTACTCTCTGCACCATGTAACCTCACGTAGCCGATGCTCTACGGGCCTCGCAAGTAGTTTGAAAATTATGACATTTATTCCCTGCATCTCGCACGCCACCCTCCGACGAGTGTACCACTCGAAATATTGCGACCGCTCTACCAAGCTTGCTCAGCTGGAGGGAGCTGTTGATGATACTAGCTGCGGGCGTGGATATATGCATAATGGGATCGCAGAACACTCTACTACCATCACAACAGGATTTTGGGATGAGCTATGCATGAAGAGAGGCCGTAGCTGTGTCAGATAGATTCAGGGACAGGAATGATGGTGCAGACCTGAGTGGTGGGCGCTGGACACATGGCTCAATGATGATCACCCACCGCGAGAGGATGGAGCGACGGATGGGTGTGAAGGTTCCAGCATTGTTTAATAAGACTGCGGTATAAAGAAAAGCAATAGAAGGCAACATAATGTCATTCAGCTTGAATCGTTGTGCGACGAACCGGTACTTCCCTTAAAAGCTTACCGTGATATAGAATGGCATCCCAAACTCGAAGAATCATGCCATGATCATGATTTCCCCAGACGATCATTTACAACATGAACAAGTACATAAATATGTATCGAAGAGTAATAGGATCAAATGCCTCTACCCACTCGCCGGAGGCTGTGTGTCGAACCCCTGCAGTGAGCGAGGCACTAGCAAAATCCAACATGTGCGAATGATCCTTGGCGTGCCAGACCGAATTTCTATCGAGTACTAGGTAGGTCTCCATTGTAGGAAGCACTAATGGGAGTAAGCAATCCTACGCTAGTCCGTATACGGCTCCCGCACCGTATGGTCTCGGCTTAACTACTGCAGCAGTAATAGTGATTACTGTATCTGCCAAGCTAGGGAGATACATAAGGCTGAGCTGGACTCCAAGCCGGATAAGTCAAAGGATTTGTGCTTAAAGACTGGTTTTAGCCCTCCTCCTCTTGCCTAAACCATCAACAGCTTTAAAAGAATCTCGCTCTACATTCTCCTAGATTCGCCACCGCATTCGAGGGCTCACTTGCTTTACCTCTCGCAATGTCCGCACCTATCCCTCTCGCGAACACGATTACAGCCAATATGATAGCCTCCGACCAAGGTTATCAAGACGAGGGCGTTCCCGGAGTCGATGCGCTGCAGGTTGAGAAGCGCTATAATGAAGAGCGCGCGAAACGACTCCGTGACGATGGCGACAATCAGTTCATCGACATCTCTCTCTCCGATAGATTCCAGTCCTTTCTAGAGGATCCATGGGTCGACACGGCAGCAGTCAAAGATGCAAGGACAATGTTTCCCAGCAATCGCTGTCAAATGCTCATTCTCGGCGCCGGTTGGGGTGGTTTGTTGTATGCGGTGCGCATGATCGAGGCCGGGTTTCGCCCCGAAGACATCCGTATCATCGACAGCGCGGGCGGCTTCGGTGGCACCTGGTACTGGAATCGCTACCCGGGACTCATGTGCGACATCGAGAGCTACTGCTACCTGCCATTGCTGGAGGAGACGGGTTATGTACCACGACACCGCTATTCCTATGGAGAAGAAATCCGCAACTATGCCAACCTCGCTGCACAAAAATGGGGAGTGGCCGACAGCGCCGTCTTCCAGACCAAAGCCCAAAAGTTGGTGTGGGATGAAGAATCAAAAGAGTGGCAGGTGGAGCTTGTACAGCGGCGCAAAGGGGAGCAACCGCAGACGCTGAACATCCGCGCGCAGTTCGTGGCAACGGTGAACGGCGTACTTAATTGGCCGAAGCTGCCTGGATTCCCTGGAATCTTGGACTACCAGGGCGACATCTTCCACTCCTCACGTTGGGACTATGCGCTCACGGGTGGATTGCCGACGGACCCGTGCCTGACGAAGTTGCAAGGAAAGCGGGTAGCTATTATAGGCACAGGAGCGACAGCAGTTCAGATTGTCCCGCATCTTGCGCGCTGGGCAAAACATTTGTACGTTGTCCAGCGCACCCCAGCAGCGGTCGATCATCGTGATCAGCGGGAAACGGACCCCGAGTGGTTTCGCAAGGAGGTGGCCACGTCGGCGGGATGGCAGCGCGAGCGCTTGAGAAACTTCCACCAGCACTTCACCACCGAAAAACAGCCCGCAATCAACATGGTAGATGACGAGTGGACCGGCGCTGTTGGGATGGTTGCAATTGCTGGTAATGCCGCTGGACCCAAGACGATGGACGAGCTCCCGGCATACATGCAGAAGCTCCATGCCATCGACCTGCCGCGACAGGACGGCATTCGTAGGCGTGCGGAGCAGGTGGTCCAAGATCCCGTCGTCGCGAAGAAGCTTCAGGCGTGGTACCCTACGTGGTGCAAGCGTCCTGCCTTTCACGACGAATATCTATCGGCTTTCAATCGCGAAAACGTAACTCTCGTTGACACGGACGGCAAGGGCCTCGAACACCTTACCGCCGACTCCATTGTCGCAGGCGACCAGTCATTCCCCGTAGACGTAATCATCTGCGCCACCGGCTTCCGTGCACCGTTCACCGGGTCTCCGGCGCAAAAGGGCAACCTGACCATCATCGGCCGCAGCGGCGTCTCGATGAACGAAGAATGGGCGCGCAGCGGGCCGCTGACGCAGCATGGTGTTCTTGATCACAACTTCCCCAATCTCTTCCTTTCCGGGCCGTGGCAGGCCTCGAACAGCCCAAACTACCTGTTCAACGTGGATGCTCTCGCAAAGCATTCGGCATACATCCTCGCCGAGGCGAAGCGCAAAGCCGGCGGGAAGCCCTTCGCTGTGACGACAAGCGCCGCGGCGGCAGAGAATTGGGGCATGCAAGTGCTGCTGCAGTCGGCGCCAATGGCTGCACTGGCTGGTTGTACACCGAGCTACTTCAATGTCGAGGGCGGAGTTGACCGCGCGCCGCCCGAGATGCAGATGATCATGGCGCGTTCTGGGCTTTGGGGTCGTGGCATTGAAGACTTTATTCGGATCCTGGAAGCGTGGCGTCAAGAGGGCAGCATGCAGGGCATCGAGGTGCAGATGTAGAGTCGACATACGATATTGGGTGAATTCGATACTAACACTGTTTATTGAGAAATGACATGAATGTGGAGTCGAGCCTTGCCAGTCCCTCCGCCCTACTACTCAACAGCCTCATTGCGAATTGTTCTGGAGTTCTTGTGAAGTGATGAACGTGTTGTTAGAGGTCGTCGACTGTCAGGTAGGGTTTATGAATCTTGTAAGGCAGAGCTACTGGAGCATCGCAAGGAAGAATGAAAGGAAGGACTAAGCTGCGAGGCCGAATGGAGCTTCTCAATATTCTAATGCCAAGGTGCGGTCCCTGTATTGGTTAAAGAAGCCCTCCAAGGAAGCCTGCGCCCCGTCAGTACCTGTAAACCCTCTACATCAGACTCAATGAGTCAATGTGATAACAGATGTCGAGCGTATAGCCGGGCAAACAGCCTACGAAAATGCTCTTTCAGCGCGAGTGCGGAATACTATCAAAAGACTAATTGATCAACCTAAGAGCCGAGGAATTGAACAGGTTAGAAAATTCAATGATTGAAAAAAGTTAGGAAGAGAAACTATTAAGTACTCGTGAGCAAATCTTAAAGACAATCTGCGGGAACTGAACGTCGGGTCCACCTTATGATCTGAGATTCGCTCGTAGCTTTCTATTTGAAGCCAAACTCCGTCTGATTCGCTTCGTCATTCGGACATGTTTCCCTCCTGCCCTTTTCCCAAGGAGAACCAAGGAGGTGGTCATAATTCGTCGTTTTCGGGATTAGTCTGCGCCTACCACCTGCTTTTCCGCCAGCCTGCAAAGCCCATTTAGACTCTGGGAACAGCATAAAAGCCAGTTCCCATCTTTAAGGTTATTTGAAAAGCAACATATAGAACAAGTCCTTCCCAGGCTTGAATAGTCTAGAAGGTGCACGGTACAACCCATAATGACACCAGTTGTGAGTGATGACTGTGGACATCTTCGTAAACGCTTCAAGCTCTGCGGACCCGCCACATTCGAGAATCACGCGCAAACACTCACTGCCGACGAGACAATGGTGAAAGGAATGCAGCAGATCAATCTTGACGAGAACGTTCAAGGGTTTTCACAACCTCGTGCAGACCAGTGGTGCGTCTCCAATATCGCCACCGATGGTACGAGGGTACCGGCATACATCAGTGAACTCAAACCTCCTCACAAGGTTCCTCTCAACTACATCAATATAGCTCTTTTCAACCCTAACCGCGAACCTGACACAATCGATGTCGACGATATCACCAAACAGCAGCCGGTAGAAACCCCCAAACGCCAGTATCAACGTCTAGTGGCTGCGCTCGTCACTCAAACCTTTTCGTATATGATTCAAGCTCGGCTTGAGTATGGTTGTGTGCATACTGGAGAAACGATCATCTTCCTTCGCGTGCCCGAGAAAAATCCGCAAACGGTGTACTACTATCTATCAGTTCCCAAATTTGATGCAACGGAGACGACAGGATGGATCCCAGGGTCCGATGGCAAAAACCGCCTTCATTTGACAGCTGTTGGTCAAGTGCTCGCATTCACTCTGCAGGCTATGAGAACAACGCGTCGAGATACCGCGTGGCGCAGCGCTGCGTGCAAGATCTTAGATGTCTGGGAATTGGGGTACGAGGAGGCCCTCGCGAACCTTCATGTTCCCGATCCTCCTTCGTCCGAATACCGTCCGTCTCCACACAATCATTACATCCGCATGTCACCCGTGAAACTCCGGCCTCTGCAACACCGCAAAGTAGTCTCAAACTGCGCCCAAATGGGAATACAACCAATACCCAGCGATGATGATGACAGCAGTGATGGCGAGGACGATGAGGACACATATACTCCCACCCGGCCGCAACCGCGCCCTGCGACCCAGCCAGCTTCTGCCAAACCGAACGAAACTCGGCGACCTCAAGGCTCGCGGCGGACGACCAAGACAGATCAATACTGCACGCAAGAGTGCATTCTCGGTTTGCGGAACGGAGGACAACTTGACGAGAAATGTCCGAACGTGCAGCATCACGGCAGCAAACGTCATCATATCGACCGACAAACTTTCCTAAAAGCTATCCAGTCACAACTCACTAAAGACTTCAATGAAGGCTGTGAGCCAGTTGGTCGACCTGGATCGCGAGGCGTATTCTTCAAAGTGACGTTGATATCTCACGGCTATACACTTGCCGCAAAGGGCACTCCATCGTACTTTTCCCAGCACCTCAACCACGAGGCGACAGTCTACGACCGCCTCCAATCCGAGCAAGGCAAGCACATCCCAGTCCACCTCGGCAATATGAAGCTCGAAACCCCATACTGCTATGATGGTATCGCTATGATTACGGACATCATGTTTCTTAGCTATGCAGGCAAGCCCGTTTCCTTCGTCGAAGGAGACAAAGACGACATCAAACGTAAGGCAGCCGAATCCCTAAACGCTGTGCATCGATACGGCGTGCTGCAATGCGATGCGGAAGCTCGCAATATTCTTGTCCGGGATGGCCACGTTATGATCATCGATTTCGAGCGAGCGGAAGTTTTCAAACCACGCGTAGTCTTGGGTGAGCTTTCATTCAACCGCAAACGAAAGAGAGACCTAAATGCCGATGGCGAAAAACCACTCTTCAAAAGCGATGAGGACAAGTTCGCCAAAGAGATCAGATGGGCACTTCATGATATTGGCTCCTATTATGCTGGTTCTGCATGGTTCAATCTTCCAACGGAAACCGGCGGTGATTGAGATGAGATGTAGAAGTTTACATCCCTTTCTCTCAGTTCTCGTGGCCATCCTCCGATTCTTTCAATGTATTTCAGTCTCATAGGCATTTCTGGCGTTGCTTTTCATGGCCGGTCCTTTTCGATTATGATACCCCATTTCCCTAATTCTCATGGCATTCCCCAATGTTTAATTTGTCTCGATTTCATAGGCGTTTTTGGTGTTGCTTTGATGACCAGTACTTTTCGATTTCGATACCCCATTCCTTTTGTACGTTCATCCCGGTCTTGGAAAGATGGGCATTCGGCGGGGTTATCATGGCAGCACATACTCAGTCGATACAGCAGATGTCTTTCACAGTGGTTCAGGTTAGAGGAACATGGCGGGGTAAGAACTATGTAGACTATGATACGATATATTTGTAAGTGCCTGAGTTGTCGCTTGACCGGTCGTGAGTATTGGAAGGTCCACTCTGCAGCATGAATGCTGAGTTACGGAGTCACGAAGCCAGCGTTAATCTACAACATTTCCTCGACTATCCCAACTCTTTCCCCGTACCTTGATACGATGACTTCCCAAATCCCGCTCCAGACCTTCGCATCACGTCGGAACAACCGGAAGCGATTTCTCTCGATCCCACGAACCGTCCATAGTGGAAGATTATAAAGCAGCTACCTCGAACCGAAAGAAGACAACCAATTTTACAGTAGGGTTCTGCTGTGGAGGCTGTTCTTGGTTGATACCCGAGGGGGACGGAAGCGGCAGCAGACAACGTGAGAGATCTTCTGGTGGCAGAAGTAATCCGGATCATGGACGAGTTGAAGTGCGCGGGCGAATAAGGATTTAGTCTCCCGGCACCGGTATTATAGGCTTGGGTGATAGAATTATGCTCCACTTTCTTTGACAAATCTGACGGTACCTAGGTATCATTCACTCCATTAGGCCATCACGAAAGAAGTGTAATTCATCTTCCTTTTAGTCCCTTTGCCCCGCTATTATCGTTATGCAAGGCTATACAAGTTCTATTCCAAGACTACGCTTGAACGAGACCGAAGTGAAAACCCTCTGCTCGTGTTCTTCCTCTTCAACATCCTCGATCTCTTCTTCGCTACTAGAGACCCTCTTCACCCCTTGGGAATAACTCTCCTGTCTCAACTCCGGGAGCAATTTGGGTTGATGCCGTCAGACAATTGACTATATAGGTTTATCTTTCGGAGGAACAGTGAGAAATCGAGTACTCTACATTCATATTTCCCCCGAGAAGATTTACATATGGACATCCAAATACATACGCATGCAATGCTGTCGGCGGAGGCTCAAGCCGTGGGCATCTATTTCAGAGTTTGTGGACTTTCCCTCCCATCTTTAGAAGAGAAGTCAATGGTACAGCAGTACACCAAGCGCTAAACCCCCTTTCCCGAGAGTTCCTCCATGCATCGAGCAAAAGTATCGTTAGTAATGGGATGCCAGTTGAGTTGCGATAATACTGCTGGGAGAGGTGGTGAGCGGGCATCCAGGCTAGGGCCTCAAAATGACACGCAGGTCTGGAACCATCCCCATAATGAGCGCGGATGCAAGACTGACATACTCCATATAGCTATGTGAGCCCTTCGAACGTACTGCGAAAGCAAGATCATTCTCGTTCATCTTCAAGCTTCGAAAAACCAGTGGGCGTCTCGATATCGCTATCCGCAGATCTAGTGTCCTGGCGATGGCTTGTTAGTGCTGTTCGCACGGCACATTGTAACCCCACACTTCACTTCCCTCAACCCCACTCATTCACTTCACTTCCAAAAGATCTACCGCTAAAGACCGCGCTAAAAGCTAGCTTGAACCTCGCACCTCGAAAGTTAGCATTTCGAGCCCCAGCAATCAACACTTTTTTATTCCATTACCGGATTAGGAAGGAGTTTGGCAGTTGGTCTGTGCCCACACCTTTAGGTAAGGTAAAGGTGTATGACGCCCGCTACCTAGCTACCTTTTGCAAGGCATTTCATTGTTTCCCATCATTGTAAGAGAAAGCAGTGGTACTGTAGTTGCGTTTCTGCCGGACCCAAAGCTTCTCAGCAAGGAGAGCAATGCTACATTGGGAGTTCTTTCTTCAATATCCTTCACATCCAATCCAATATCTCATGGGAAATGATCTAGAGAGACTAGACTTCAAGTTAAAACTCCTAGCTTGGATAACTGTATATCCGCGGGTTTCATGTTGGGTTCGGCGGCTTCTCCTCACCATTCATATCGGCCTTGGGAACCCCCAATACCGCCTTTCGTCGAAAAGTGGGCTTACTGCTGCGGGAGATGGAGACGGGAGTGCATTTGAGGTCGCGTGGCATGAATTAATATATACCTAGGTAGGTCAAAGGGCAAACACTAAGGATATGTTCTCATATTTGCGCAATTTGTCAAAGCGAGAACTCTATTTCGTGTATAGATGCTGTCTACCTTTATGCTGCATGCTTCCTACCAGCGGTAATGTTCGGCACTATCTCGGTTCTATTAAACCCTGGCATGTACGAATCTCTCCACGCTGGAATTGCGACTGACAAAACATGATCTCCAACTTTCGCGACGCCACTTTAGAACCCTGGTTCAAGCAGTTATCTCCAGCTATCCTATTCTTTCTTTCGCAATTCTAGAAGTTCAAGGGCTATGTTTTTTGTGAAAGGTTGTCAAAGCGTTCGACTATTTTATGCAGCGACAACATTTCCACCTCCCGTCTTGTCTCGGATACGCGCCTGCACGCAGTAACGCGCTTGTTCTTCGACCGGCTTGAACTTGAATGAACATTCACCGTTGTTGGTGATGCCCTCAGTCCCACTACGTTAGGTGTTAATAGTACTCTACAACTGTGAGTAGATTTGCCTCTCGTAGGCCTGCGACCCTAGTCACCTCTGGAGTGGACGGGATTTAGAGGTTGAAGCTGTATGTTTAAAAGCCTTATTAAAGAGCGGCGAGAACGTTCGAAGATCCGAGACCACGGTTCGACTGATGAAGCTTGGTCTCCCGATTCAGATGGCCAGGTCTCCCATGCAAGCACTGTTCCATGTTCTATTCACCATACCCATAAAGATGGGGTCCCGCCTACCTGGATTAATAGAATTCCCTTGTTTATCACCTTGTTCACAACAAGGGCGACACTCCAACATATGCTTCGGAAAATTTGAACGTTACATACGCAGCGTAATACTTTCAATTGTCCTAATCATCCGTCTCCTCTCAACGCGGTCATTTCATTACCACCTCACCACTTGCGGAGTATGGCAGCCATGGAAAAGCTCAGCAACGAAGTCCTTCACATGGTTATGAAGCCCAGCAATCTGGAGACCTCGGATTATATCAACATTTGTCATGTCAATCATCATCTGAACGCGATTGCAACCGAGTCCCTATATCGGTCCTGCACGCTGTCCTCTCGAAGCCTCCCAGGTTTCGTACGAACTCTCTATGCGAAACCCATGGTGCAGAAATACGTCAATAACCTGATTCTCAGCCAAGAGTTTCCTGGGGACGTATTCGCGAAGGAGCCCAGATTTCCCTACCAGAAATGCCTCGACACCATCCGAGAACTCAAAATACCGAAAGAGAGGAAGGCCTGGATACTCGCACTCTGTGAACGTTCAGTTGATGCCCTTCAGGGTGTCTTACTATGTCTAACGCCGAACCTGTCCCAGCTGCGTATCGACTTCGACCTCCTAGATAGGTATTCTGAGCCCAGCGAAGACAGCCCTCCGCCATGGCTGACAGCGCTCATGAATGTGGAGCACCCAAAGCTCAAGAATCTGCACGTCAACCTAAATCCCTATTTCGCCCATCTTCTGATGTCCATTCTCACATTACCGACTCTCGAGACACTTGCGGTCTCTGATCTGAAATATACGTTTCCAGCTAGGGAATACCCTCACTACATGGACTATTGCCAACCTGAAGATCCCTCAGCAGCCTACGCGGCAAAATCGTCCAACATCCAAAGCCTAACGATTGTGGATACCTATATACCTCCAGGATTCTATGCGGACTTAATTCAAGCCTCAGCTCTAGGGCTGAAAGAGTTGGCGGTGACCTACATGTTTCGCAATCCGTTTGCCGTGGTGGATCACACCGTATATCCTGTTATCTCAGAGGCACTATGGGACTCCACGACATTGCTACGGAGATTGGATTTAGCTAGGATAACGGGACCCTTCGAGCCCGACTTTGCATCATCTTTCACTCCGGGTGCCCTTTCGGCATGCCAGAGCCTTGAATTCATTCGCGCGCCTGCATGCGCTTTCTATGGACGTACTCTCCCGCGGCGGAGATTGGTGGAAGTCTTACCGCCAAGCCTCCATACGATCAAGATGCTCGAGTTGTATCTTCCCCATATGAATGATCTTCTGTCCAGCGAAGAGCCATTCAAAGAAGTGATCCACGAGCAGTACGGAAAGGAACTAGGTTCCGCCAGTGGAGGTCACTTTCTAAAACTAAAGTTCTTGACAGTGGACTTTGAAATCATGGACAGACAAGTGAAGAATGCGCACATCAAAGAGGTCACCAATGCCTGGAAATCCCAGTTCGAGGACAATGGAATCAAGGTACATGTCAACATTGAGCGTAACGGTTTTACCAATGGATCTCCAGTTTCATATTGGACTACGGATGAGGATTCAGATGAAGGATTGGATGGGGACCCGGATGAAGATCTGAATTGAGAAACTCGCTGCCATGGTATGACTGGTCTAGGCAAAAGAAAACGTTCACAAAAGATCTTTGTATGTAGGATCGGGGTTTCGGTACTTGGGTGTTTCAGTATTAGGTATTCTTTCCTTGGATATCCATATTAGGTATTCCCTTCTTTAAAGAAACAAAAAGCAACTAGTATTCCCTCGCATCAATACTCTTTTTCTTGTGTAAGGGAAGCTAAGCTTCTCGGAAGATTCTCTTCCCTTAAGATCTCTTGAACCCTCGAATTGCTCTCGGAAGCGTTGCTTTCGAGAGCATTTTCATTTCCTGCAATCACTCACCATTATGAGAATGAGGAAAGAAGCTTAGCTTCTCGGCAGTCTTTCTTGCCTTAGGTTACTGGACTTCTTCATTTCGGGAGTGGGGGAGATGCTTCTGAGAGGGTTTTCCTTCACTCCAATCACACGACTTTATGGTAATCGCAACGAAGATTCACTTCCGGGGGAGATAGCCTTCGCCTAGAATTATGCGAGATTTTCGAAGTCGGCCGGGCGGTAGGAATGCTCACAACAGGGTTTTTATTACACTTGGCGAGGCTTAATGCGTCATCCAGTACCCTGCATGGATATGTATAGGACTTCGACATGGAATAAGATGGTGTTCGACTTTCAGCTCGCTTCACGATCAGAAGCTGGTTATTCACGACACTCTATCTTCGTTATCTTCATGATTTGGAGACCAGATATCGTCATGCATCCTGAATCAGCGTTCTCGCATTAGTCATTGGTGGCAATAAGCAGACTAGGTAAATATACTATCAAAGCGCATAGCTGGCCTACACAACATCCTCCTTTCTCCGCTAGAAGATGCCTCTGCACGATGAGGCATGTGACATGTGTGGCCAAAACAAAGCGCAAAGGCTCTTGAAAGTCCCTCTCCAGAACTCCAGACCGCAGACCCCCGGTTGCCAGTCCCCTACTCCCTTATTGTCGCGTCTGCACCGCCCGTGTCAAAAGAATTTACTCATCGCCCCAATGTGGTGCCTCCTTACCCGATCCATTCCCTTCGGAAGCCCCAACTCCCCCTGAAACGCGTCCTAGTTGTCTCCTAAACCCACTCCTGTATATGTTGTCCTTCCGGGACCCGCATTCAGCCACGAACCCCGTAGAGTCTCGGTGCGACCTTCTCGCCTTCTCTCACTTTCCGCTCGGCTGTTATCGCATGGGCTTATCGGAGGGCTTCGAAGGCAGCGTGGCGTTCGTGATGCATGTGTGTATGTGGGGCTGCTTTGCGGGATGAGTCAAGGCCAAAAAAAAGCTTGGTTCATGCCAATGTCGCCGTTGGAGATTCGCTCTCGTCGGTGGACTCGGCGACAATGGTATTGCTTGCTGCATGGCGGGGCCAGAAGACGTAGGGGGACGGGAAGAGCGATTGAAGTGGAGTTCACCACAATGGATATCGAGAACACCCCGGGGGTCCTTGCGGCCAAAGCTGAGAATCATTTGGAGTAGGATATCATGAAGGTCCTAACTCATACAAGAGTGGTATTAATTTCGCTTCGTCGCTTGTCGGGAAGAAATGTGCGAATATGATCGGTTGTGCTTGCTACTGCGTTACCTGGGTGAAATGGAGCTTGTGATTGAGACGCTCAAGATCGGCGCAAGGGTAATGGAACGGTCCGAGCCGTGCTGCGCCCTCTGGAATGTGGCTGACAGCCTCGCCAGGAGTTTTCGCACACACGCGAACTTCACAACATCTGTCAAGGCTCCTGAACACACGAACATGCCACATTGGCACCAACCATCCGACCCGATGAAACAGCATCATGAAACTCGAAAATCCTATGCATATCTGGGGGACCGTGAACGCTTGAGCGCTGGGTATACGGATTCGGGAGTACGGCTGGCATCAGGCTCCCATGTACGAAATAATTCGAAGTCGACATCCCGAAGAATGATTTACTGTCCCTTCTCTGCGCATGCCACTCCTGGCCTTCCTACCCGCAGAGTTAGTTGCAGTCTCAGCTCACGGTTGACAACGAATTGCTGCATGTGAATCAATCTCAGCCTCATCGCCTATGCTGTGCCCTAGGCCTTGCAGTCCCACCCATCACCGCCATATTTCTACTTGAGCACAAAGCCGAAACGTGTCAAACGAGCGCTCCCAAAGGCACCGAGCATGATCACTGCATATCGGGAAGCTTCCAGAACCATAACCCGGGCCACATACCGACTCGCCAATTTGCCAACGCCCGCCAACACCGGTCATTCCATTTCGCAGACACTCCCAAGTGCTCACAACGAAAAACAGAGCAGTCTAGAATCCCGTGGAACTGACCCGATGAACGCCTGACTCTCATAGCTCCTTAACTCTCTCCTAAACCTACGACATGTTTGAGATGAATTCAAACAGCGCAAACGAATCTCGCATCATGGCGGGCTCATTTCTTTGTTCGTGTACAGACCACCGTGCATACGAGAAAGCCCTTACTGTATGATTCCGGGGCTCTCACGGCCTCGCTGCATGGATTTCATGACACCTCAACGCATGATCGGTATTCATTACAAAGAAAGTTCGTGACACGTCAGCTCCACCGCACACCGCAAACTTAAGCTGCCTTGTCTCCATGCACCGTTTGATTTCTAACAGACTTCAAACGTGGTGTTTGCTATAGGCGTCTTGCATTGTGGCGCAAACATATTACGTTCTGAGTCAAACATCATGCATGCATTGTTGGCAGACAGTCTTACAGTGTGCAGGAAACATCTTACGTCTTTTTAGGCAGAAGCCTTAGGCAGGGTCACTTTAGGCATCTCTCTAACGAACACAAATAGTAGCCTCTTCCACCTTCGTTATTCACACACAACTTCTTCAGTATATCCCACCATCTTCATCTGTCTACAATCCCCTCACTATATACCACCTTCTTTGTCGATATACAAATCCATCATGGAGCCCCTCCAGAGCATGATGGAGACGCATGCTCCTGGATGGATAACCACGACTGCCAAAGTTGTGGTGAAGTCATCTTATATAATAGCCTTGAAGTATGGACCTGTGGTTATGATAATAATGCTACTAACCAGGATGGCTTTAGTTTTTGAACAAGCCCCGGGACTTATCACTTTGTCACAATTAATTGTCGCACTCCTTCAACCTGGAATTTGACGCTCTGTCCGCACCAACATCACCATGTAAGTTGTTTCAACACCTTTGAAAGCCTTTTCCAACCCGATACTAACCAGCCTTTCAGTATACAACCTTCTTCATTCGTATACAACATCCTCACAATATACAACCGTCATTCCTTCAACACACATCTTACACTCACGTTGCCTTTGTTATACTCAATGTTCATACATATCTCTCGCCGAAAGCGACTATATAAGGAGGGCTGATCATGGAGTTTCATCTTTCCCCAGACTCAGATCAACATCTGAAAACAAGCACAACTACAGCAATCAGTTCATCTCTCCAACTACAAGCATCTCTTCGAACGCATTATGTTTTGCAAGATGTCTTCTCGCACAACTTCCGGCCACCAAGTCATTGCCGAACAACACGATCGCTCGAAGCGAACGAAGCGCCCCGATCGTAGAAGGGGCGATGATCGCCGCATAACGTCTTCGGAGCAGGGGAATCAAGCCTTTCCAACAGGCGGTCGAAACACCCGTAGAGCTCCGCTGGGATCAGATTATACGGATGACCATAATGCGGCTCGCCGCAGTATCGGTAGAATTCCGCTGGGGCCGGATTATACCGACGATCATTCTGGGACGGTTTCTCCTCCGAACGGTATTTCAATGGGCTCGGGCAGTTCCGAGGGTGCTCCAAAAGCGCGTCCTGGACCGAAAGCCCGCAACGAATCCTCCTTAGATAATTTTAGCGAAATTACGGGAGATTCTGGACCGGGCGTGTCTGAATCCAATTCATGGATCCGAGCCTATCCTGCGCTGGTTCCCGCATCAGACGTCGACTCGATTGAGTTCACGAAAGACGAGCTCCCGGTTGCATCTCCATTTGAAGCCATTCTCGAGCAGCTGAAGGAAATCAAGGCTGAGCAGAAGGATCTCAAAGCTGGGCAGAAGGACATCATGTCTGCGGTCGTGTCTCTGGCAAAGCTTTAGGATCCGGAAGACACTCGTAAGGATCTCGAAAACGCTCGCAGGAATATCTTGTCCCAAGTGGAACTTCTCGGCGTCCGCGATGGAATTCGGCATCGACAGCTGGAAGCGAAGCACAATGAGATCGTTCAGATGACGGAATAAACCCAAGCAAACATCGAGTCTCTGCGCGACGGGCAATAAAGCCCGATCGATGACGACAGACTGACATAGATTGATACAATTTCTATTGGCGCCATCCTCATTTCGTGATTGAATTGACTAGACAGTTGAATGAATTATGGTATGTTTTCAAAAAGATCTTGCAACGATTGTTGGGAATGAATATTATGAATCGGATTTCGCTAATCGATGACAGGACTGTGGTAATGAATGCCCTCCTGCCTCTCGCGAAAGAACTCGAATGATGGAAACTGGTGATGGAAATGAGTCGAAACGAGTGATGTTGCAATATTGGAATGAACTTGCGAGGTTTGTTTCATAATTATTTTTGTTGAAGATCGACCACTAACTGATGGCAGGAACCTGCAGAATGTCGAGAACCGGACTCCGAGAAGGATCGATGATTTCTCAACTCACCCCTTTACTGTATACGCCAAATACGGTCGACCCTCATCCATTTACGAATCGTTCAGTATATGTGATCTTCTTGCCTTTTTATATACCACGGACCCATCGATACCTTTTTGGTGACATCGATAATGATGCACCAAGCATGAAGACCTCTACACCAAGCATGAAGACCTCTGCACTAAGCATGAAGACCTCTACACCAAGCATAAAGACCTCTGCACTAAGCATGAAGACCTCTGCACCAAACAGGGTAAACCAGGTCAACCATTGCAGCTAGCACCGATTATTGCAGCCAGTAAACCGACAACTACCCGCCGAGTCACCTCTCATTTCTCGACTTTCAAAGCACAACATCCTAAACCCTCTCGATTGGCCAAAAGCACTGAACCACAACATCATCCAACAATTTCCATCTCCGCCACAACGCGAGCCCGTCTCCTACAAGTACAAGACTCGTGGCATCAGCACCCTAGGCTACTGGAGCATCACTTTTGCATCCAGAAGCAGGATGTGTGGGCTAATGCTAGCCATGGTCTCGCGGAAAGAAAATCCAGACCACGCTTTCCTATCCAAAAGCCTATCCAGCAAGTTCACCATCCTTAGGGCAACCCGCTCTCGACGCGAAACCTTTTTACCCATCCTCACTATATTTCTTTCCGACCACCAAACGCCTTCCGGATCTTGCCATCTCCTTGTATATAACTCAGGAAGAACAACAGTGTACACTTCAGTCGCCTTGAGAGCAAGATGAACAAAGCTCATGTGAGATGTTTTGGGAACCTCTCGATATCACATGATGGCACTCGGCCTAATGAAGAGGCATACCAAGGTTCGGATTTCCAGTTTTGCCGGATTCAAGATCTCCTGCGAAATAGTGTCTGGACTCTGGAACTACTCAACCGGATATTCTCATCTGGGATGCGCCAAACAACTCTTCTACGCGGACGATTCCCGCCGGACGATTCCTCGTCGACACCAACACTAGAAAACACCTTATATACCTCCGATCAAAACACAACAGTATACCTTGCGGAAGACGCTTACGAGACTATCTCTCGAGCTCTTTTCTGCCGCTATATAATGATCCCACACGACTATATACAGATTTTCCAGTGAGCACACCCGGAGAAACGATTTCCTACGGGTTATCGGCTGGCTCATCCCGTCCGCCCTAGTCATGTACTTGGAGTAATCTGGGAGCTCAAGTCTACTATCTTACCTCTAGATACGGTCTTTTTGATATCTTGCATGGTATTGTGCTACTCCTACTTTGGAATTAGCCTGATGTCGAAGGATCTCCAGCAATTGGATATCTGCATCCCTTCTGTTCAGCCCGTCGCCACCTGCTCCAACCGACGGAGATGAGCTACCGCTGCTCAACTCTGGATTGGAGTTTCTAGTAACTAACTGGGCGGATGTCTCTACGGATAAGTGCGAGTCAATTCCTTAGGCCGACGAGCCTATCTCGCAAGAACACAAAGTAGTCAGTAATTCAACGCAGTACACTCAAGAGTGCCGTGCTTCGCAGAAGAAAGGATTCTCGGCACGGCTCTGGGATAGAGTAGTGAGCGTGGTGGGCTTCTTGGTATGGCCCATAAGCAAGGCCATAACCGTACTTGTCTGGTGCTGGGGCTGGATCGCGAGCTCCTTACACAACCACAATCCCGATCATCATGCAATGTCTGCAGATAATCTAGGGTTGGACGCCGGCTGTCTTCGCAATTAGCCAGGTTTTCTTAGTTATGGGTATAGTTCTCTATTACTCAAGCTACTTAATCCGCTTTTTCTAGGCAGGCCAAAAGATACCCAAGGTTGATATTCCTACAGCCGGTAACTCTTACGTGGTCTCAAGTCCCTGGGCTACCCCTTGCAGATGAACATGACGAAGATATATACAAGGCTGCAACTCAACTCATAGACACTTCAGATAGCACCGACGATATCGTTGTTCGAGTACAGCATCTAGAGAAAACGGTCCAAGGGCTCGTATTCCAGTCTCAGAACACTTCTCATTATACACACTTCGGCTGTTCGGATTCCGGCGAGTATATCGCCAAGTTGTCTCCACAGAATCCAAGCACGAGTTGTGGAAAAGCTCAATGGGAACCGAGAACCTGGGCCAAACTCAGTACACTGCTCTGGTGATATCAGTCTCACCAACGAAATCGTATATAACAAAGCGAAACCACAGTATATACTTCCCCCGAGTGGGCGCACAACCCAACGCCAACACCATGATGAAGATCATCATGGACCTGGCAACTCAAATGACGCGACGTCAACGCTCGCCATGACCAACTCCGTCCGATAACACGGATGCGGAAGACGAATACGATGGCAACTATATCTGTGGCATGAGTACAAACCAACAATAGGTCTACCAAGACAAGATCAAGTCCAGATTCAAGTCGTTTAGCTAGAACACGACTCTATGCTGTGGATTGGTACTACGCGGAGAATGCGACTCTTAAAGATAAGCTGAAGAACTGGACTCTCTCAAATTGGACTCTCCATGCCACGCCCAAATCGGGTACTCTTATCGGCATAGAGATGCTGCTGAACACATAACGCAACCTCCTCGAGAAGATGATCGCATCTGGAATCCCACCGCGGTAGCAACAAGCGCAACGCAGCAAGATCGAACATTTTGGCTCCAGTATCACATGTCAATGCTATCTGGGAGCGTAATCTTGATACTGTCTGTCATCCACTAACGCCCTCCCCTCCAACAAAATGTATATGACACCAAACTCATGACGAAACCCTACATAACGATGCGAAACCTCAGTATATACTTCTCCGAGCGAGAACACGCCTTTCGCCCGATCGCTTCGGCGTTTGCCACTGTTGAAAGCACACCGAGGAACATTACGCTCTGGGTTATCGGCTAGATCATTCCTATGATGCTAGCGGTGTATCTGAACTTAGAAACACTAGGCTACATTACTGCGAATACTCTGACAAGTTTCAAGATATTACAGCTTGTCCCCTTGGCTACCGGAGTCACAATTGCGAACCAAACGATGAACACGGCGAATCAAAGATTCAAAGATGTCCCTTCAAGTCAAGCAAGCTCTCCATCGCTCCAATATCCAGTCACTGTTCCAGAGCTTATATCCCAGATGCATGCCGAAACATGTCCATGCCATCGAAGAGTCTGAGATTGAGCAGATGAAAGAATTACAAGCTCACATCACGGACCTCAACACAGGAGCTCAACTTACCCGTGACAGGCCAAAGGAAACCCCACTCCGTATTTAAACATCGCACTCTCGACTCACCCCCCTCGTATATACGATCTTTATCAAACCTTTTATATAGCCTGAAACCCACCTTCGGACGAGCTTGAAGATATAGCTGAGGAAGCTCTTTGCTGGCGACACGACAACCAGACTACTCAAATAGTCAAGACGTGGAACCGAGCTATGAGA
>AJFK01000249.1:0-13662 GCA_000467715.1 Hysterium pulicare CBS 123377 | reverse complement strand
TATCCACAAGGCATCATGAGTATCCACATTGGAAGCATATCGAGCAATTTCAGCATGAGACAAAGGCGCCAATATTCTTCATACTAGCTTGATTCAACGCAATCTAGGTCCACTCGTTGCAATACTCCTGCTTCCTGGGGACAAAGTAGGAGCTGCTCGAAATGCGAGAAAGGATCGCTTCATTGAAGGCTGAACGAGAGAGCGCATTAGCCAATGTGTTCGTACCCGAAAGTCATAACTTCTTACTGCGACCGGGAGAGGAATCGGCCACCACTATTCACTTCCCTTACAGTACTCTTCCCTGTCTTAGATATTCATTCAAGCTTCCTGAGCCATGCAATGGCGTATCATGAGGAGGAAGTTTCTTTGATATAATCTTGGACATTTGAGAAGGGAATCAAGGGCATTGTCTCTTCCCCGGCATGCGGAAAAGGTCAAGGCAGACAATTTCAAATTTGGATCGACCTGACAAGAATCCCAACGTGGCTCTTGACATGGCGACAAAGCGAGCTTTACAGAGACGAACATGAGAGAGTCCGGCAGATCCGGCGAGGACTGGAATGGCGGACGAGAAGTGCTGGGAGAGGCTATTTGGGAGGATATGGGAGCTCTTTGAGATAACACTGCTGCTGACATGCTATAACCAGGAGATTGCGTAGACAATATACGAGCTTGAGTTTTGATCCTGATCTTCCGGTTGCGGTCTCGCTATTGTGATTGGCAATGAGTTTAATGACATGTGGAAACGAAGTGAAGCCTTGCCTGGTTGTTTGTATAGGTATACCATCCCTTATGAAAGTTTATGCATTTAGATTACAGTGTTGAGAATGTTTTCCTTCTTTGGTGGTTTTTGAGTAGGTCGATTTTTGCTTGAAAGGTTCTCCTTCCCGGACGCTCTGCCTCTGGGAGGATTTTCGATTATCCTCTGGGACGCTCTGCCTCTAATACGCTTTCCAGTTAAATCGATTTTCGGTGGGGAAGTTTTTCTTCTCTAACTCTGTGCCTACGAGACGATTTTCGAAAATATCGATTTCCGTTAGAAAGTTTCTCTTCTCAGACGCTCAGTCTCTCGCACGATTTTCGACTATATCGATTTTCGTTAGAGAGGGTTTTCCGCCCGGATGCTCAGCCTCTTGCGCACTTTCTGAGATTAACAAATTCTCTAACCAAAGCTTTCATTCTCGAACCTAACGCCACTATCAGCTTTTCCATAAAGCTCTCGAAACGCTGACTGTGTATACATTTCTAGCAGAACAGCGTTTGGAAAGATTCTTTAAAAGCCAGTAAGTTGGAGAGGAAGATAACTATCAGACAAGCGATTGTTTCCGACCTCATTTTAATCTTTTGGAAGGTTGGAGGGGAGAGGATTGTTCTCGGAAGCGTTGCTTCCGAGAACGTTTCCAAGAATTCGAAAGAATCTAAATGAAGCAAATCTTCTCAGTAACAATAGCTACGGTAAGGATTTAGAGAAATCCAGTAAGCGCAGAAAAAGGGAATCGCCGCAGAGGAAATAATCTTGACGATACGGGTATGGCCTTTTGACAGTGAGGTGAATTTGATCGACTGGCAGAACCTCGATGGGGCCCCAACCTTCGGACGTTCAGAATACTTCGAACATCCATTCCGACAATACCTTACGTCCTGAAATCAGAGCATTTGTTAAGGGGTTTAGATCTCCAACTCAAACCTAAGCATATGCAGAGGAAAAGATTACAAACTGGATTGCTATTGTATCCCATATAGGCCTGCGCCTACCACCTTCTTTACCACCAACCTGCACACCCGATTTGACTTCAGTACAAAGTATGAAAGCATGTTCCCATCCATGAGATTATTCAGAGAGTAGCTTACAGGATAGACTCTATATTGACTTCCGCGGTCATGAAAGTCCGCAGGACAAAGTACAATGACACCCTTCGTGGCCGAGATCCATGGTTCCGTCGTGCCCCACAACCATGGCTGGGAAAACATCAAGTTCGAATTTTTTTGGGTCACTTGATAGTGTGAGTCTAACGCTCGAACTCTAATAATATACATAAAAGACTGTGTGTGGTTGGGCGACCCACCATCCAGGAGTCATGTTTATGTCACCACACGTTCAAGTTATCTCTGCTGCGCCTCCTGAGCCGCTGGAGTGTTCCATGGTTGATTTGGACCGCAAATGAGGTGCGTGACCATATTTTGCGTGGATGCGCACATCGACACAATATATATTCCCAGAGAATCTCTTCTCCCCAGTTCAGGAATTCGCATCTCAGGAACTCTACTCTCAAAACTTCTTACCCAGACTTTTCTATCTTGAGCCTTCCCATCTCCCATCTCCCATCTCCCATCCCACCAAGCACCGACCTCCGTGCTTTGCTTGAAAATATGGTCCGCTTTAATCCCAATCTCCCTTGGTATTTATCAAAGCTGCCAAGAACAGCCCCAGGCCTTCAACCATTCAGCATGCTAAGCGAATGGCTCGCCAAAGACGCCCTTCAGAAATTGGAATACAAGGAACTCGGTCATTGTGAAGACGGATGGCGTGCTTCGATAACTGTATCATGCCAGGACCTAGAAGTCGCCGATAAGGTTTTCTCTGCCAGTGGCTTGAAGAAGGCTGATGCTAAGCGCAACGCCGCTCTGGCTGCAGTCTTGTACTTAGGTATCTATCCCTATTAATTTCTAGTTTGTAGATGCAGAGGTTCTGACAATACTCTATAGACGAACTAGACTTCTCGACTATGGCATCACGAACGCCATTTGAAGACCTATCCCCGCCCATGAAGATCTACATAACCCGCTTTCCAGATGATTATGTGAAGTACTACCCCGAGCTGTCTGATCAAACGAAGTCCTCCTCTTCATCCCCGGTTCACGCTTCCAGCGCTTCCCCGCCGTCAACCGGAAGCACTTCTCCAATCGTGACCGACTCCGTCGAGCAGTTTCGGTGGAGCCGAAAACTGGCGTCTCTTGCGGAGCAACAACAAGGTTGATGACGCGGAGATAGCGGCGTGGATTGCGGTATTTGGTAAGATAAATGGTGGAGAGGCGGAAGATAGAAACGATTCAGCAACAGCGTGAAGGTGGGGTTGGAGGGCGATTGAAATAGGGATAAGGAAATGCGCTGGGTTTTTTTTTCTGTAGGGAGTTCTTGGGTAGATATTTGCTATTCTTATGGAATTGAAATGGTTTTCCATACTCATAAGGGGGTGAACTGGACTTGAGGCACGGTACACAGGTCAAACCGGCCGTGTGGAGCGACTAGAGATGTCAAAAAACCGTTATATCCAATCGAAATCACTAAAAGAACTAAGGCCTCTTTCTACTCACCTTGCATGACTATTGTTAATAAATAGCTATTAAGACTAATCGCAGCCTTCCAGTGTTCTCTACTCCTGGTGCGCTGGGCTTCGACGTTCATGCTATCTTCTGCGCTAGGATCCCGCGGCCCGGGCCTTGGGACGAAAATGCAGCCCAGCCCCCCAACGTCACTATTCGGCACCGGCTCTCTTCTCATCGTCTATACAAAAGCCCCAATAGAATGGTCAATACGTTCTGGCTCTGATGCTAATATCTTGTCTTCTCGAATTCACCCAAGCGATCCTTCCAAGTATCCCAAGTCCTCCGTTTCTCCATGGCCCACCAGCTACATCGGTAGTACGTTGCTGATCCTAGGCGCAAGTTAGTTCACGCGAAACTACATCTTATCTGCATATTGATATCTGCTAATGTGTGGGCCATAGATGAAGAGCTTGCGGGTCCACCTCATAGGCATAATGCGGGCTTAGAGTTGGTAGATGAGAACGTTTTCGCCCTTGTCTGCGATTAACTCTACACCGGCCAGCACAAGGTCCAATTCCCCGTCCCCACGCCCTTGGTCCGATCGAGGATAATACAAACCTCCACGCGAGTCAGTCCGGCGCTATCTAAGAGACCGACTCAGCTACCGCAGCTGAGATGCGCACAACTACAAGATACCGAGGGTTTGATTCAACGTACGCATATTCCGTAAAGAACCAGAATGCCTTGCACACTTCGACATCCGTCGTAATCGTGCCATGTTCCAGCTTGATACGAATGACGAGCATTGCGATAATGTCTTCTGCGATTCGACTAGGTTTGCAGTGGAGCGTGGGTTAGATCTCGAGCTCGTTGGAGGGCTGGGACGTGTTCGGAGTTATTACGCGCCTGGTATGTCGACCACCCCGAGGTTTTGGTCAATCGAACTCCCCTTCATCTTCAATTTAGCCTCCCAACTCTTCCCCGACGTCAGCCGGGAGCACTTCTCCAAACCCCACCCCCATGACCGACTCCAGCCTGACGAAGACATACTGTGGAAGGTGCGGTGGTAGGGCTGCCAAGTTGAACCTCGGACTGCAGTAGGCTCGGCTGGATGCATTGACACGGTTTCTTTGAACCGTGCGCGGGATGAGCTGAAGTCTGAACGTTCGGGGAGTGCGTGCGATGAGTGTAGCATTTGTAATCTGCTCACTAAGGCGATATAAAGGGAACTAGGTCCGGTCAAGAGGATGTAAACGGATTGGCAAGCCCCCCTGCTCTTCATCAACTCCAACTCGAATTCCTCATTCAGTTCTAACATCAAAGAAGATCATTCTTCCGGATCACCAGAACATTCGTCCTCCCACAGTATGAACTCCGCCAAATCCCGTTCTTAGCAATAGTAAGACACGTCTACTACGAAGATCAATGCACCCTAACGCTGATTCAAGAGCAAAAGAAAAAACTCCTCGCTTTACTCAAAACTCCCATTCCCACAAAGTTTCATCCAAACTAGATAGCAGTAATGGGGCAGTCGATTTCAAGCAAAAGGCGAACCAACTCTTCGGAGCGAAGCCGTTCTATCTTTAACACGTCATCCTCGCCTTCGCTGCATACTGATGAACTTGCAATGTTGGCTTCGGCCTCAAATCCGGGTTGCCGGGCTTGGTTGAGTGGGCTTCGACCGTGGACGAAGTTTTGCCCGGCGAGCTTTCGAGCTTGCCATTCGACGTGAGAATGCGTGTTCTCTCTCTCGGAGGATGAAGATACCTTTGAGGGGGTGATGGGTACTATATCTCCGTCAGCGTCGATGTATCTGCGGATGAGTAGCATATTGGCGGCTGGCTCCAGGTGGTAGTTTGGAGCATGGTTCGCCGTACCGGCTTGTTTGTCTGATGAAACGGAGAAAAGGTGGGAAGTTGGGAGGTCGAGGTTGGCAGGGGTATGGTTCGTACAAGGGACTGGGATATAGTCATGGTACCAGATCATACAAATGAAAAGAAAAATCTGGAAGAGTATGAAGATGAATGTTATAATGACCTTCGTGAGAGTAATGGCATATCCGAGATCATCTGGATGTATAACATGATGTCCTGCATCATGTTGTTCCATTCGAGATAGGGTTTTGCGTTTGGGTAGGCCAACCTAATCATCTGGTCTAGTGAGATGACCTGCATTACGGTGATGGCGGTTGGGGGTTCTGGACCTGAGCAGAAGTATACTAACAGCAGCTCGATTAGGGGAATGATGACCTGCATCATAACGGCGGTGTTGGTGTTGGTGTTGGGAACTGTTGGCTAGTAGAACGGAATGCACTTCTCTTGAAAGAATAATGGCACGATCTTGCGGAGAGATTTACCGTAACTGTTACGAGTAAGAAAGTCGCTAAAATGGTTTCTGGTCAGAAACTATATCGATGCGTAGTCTTATATGTCTCTCTTGTGCGTGAACAATGTTCGTTGATGGAGAAACCCTTTATGCGACAGAGATATACTTAGGTCTTTGTCCGGGTCTTCTTAGCCAAGACCTGCAATTTCCCTTGTTCATTACCCGCATACTCAGTTCTTTGTTCATTGCTTTTCTGTCGTGATGTATGCTGCTCATGGTACTTTTACGGTAAGTTCGGTAACAGCTATCTGACCAAGGAGTGAAGCGGACGAGGGTATGGCAGAGCCATCTCGGATTCTAGACACATGAAACATATAAATAGACTTCTCAATACGGCAAAAATGTCACTGTCAATAAAACATGATCAAAAGTAAAATCAAATATTCAAAATTATTACTCACCTATATGCCATTACATAAACTCCTTCCCATTATGCGAAAGCTACAGGCAAGCTACCATCGAGATCATACCGGGAAAATTGTGTTTTTCCATCTCGGAAGCATGCATATGCTTCAGCGCAACGAGGAACTTATTGTTTTCGATGCATGCTTGGCCCTCGAAGTATTCCCACTTCAGAGTCCACTGCGCGTGTGCCTTCTCGTACCGCTCTCGCTCTACACGTATCGCGAACGACTCGTTCCAGAGGGGGTTTATGGCGGGGAGTTGGATCGGGATGTAGGAAGTCTCCACGACAGATGGAAAAGGTGGAAGATCCTTTTTAGCCTTGGTGGTTTTTGAGTCGTAGTAAGTTGGCTTAAGGTGTGGAATGCAGATGGTTGGCTTTGTAGGGTTCTGAGAGTCCATGAACTCGAGAAGATATTTCGTGTAGCGCGAAAAAGTCAGTTGGATCAGGAGGATTAGAACGACAGTGCAGATAACCTGCATCATATTTGCGGTCTTGATGAACGTTGATTTGTTGAAATCTGGAGTTTCAGAGGACAAACTTAGCCTAGCAGTTTCCTCGAGGAAGTTCGTAGACTGATTTTGAGTAAGGACGTGATTTTGAGTGGTGGATTAGTGAGGGAAGTATGCTTGGGATGAGGAGTTGAAGTCTTAAATACCTTAGTCTTGCTCGTGAACCATGCTCGTTAATAGAAACTTTGGAGGTTTTTAACTGCATGAATAACGTATTGTGAACGTCTCCTTGACCATAACTTAGAGCGTTTATTTAGCTCTTTGTGCTTCTCTCCCTGGCAACATAACGTCCTCCTTGTTCTTTACGCGTATGCTCGCCTCTTTCTTCTATTTCTCTTTAGCCTTCACAATGCCTTTGTGATTACCTAAATAATCTCCTCTGCCTCATTCAGTAACTTCAACATCGACTTAAGCATCGCTCACGTCCCCTCAGGATACTCCGCATTCATAACTACATCCGTAGAATTTGCTCAATCTGTCAAACTCATGAAGTTCTTAAGCCTTCGGTTTCCAATCTTGGAAGTGGTCCCTTTCACTACTGCAAAATATCAGTAATAGTACCCGATGATATGCAAACTCACTGTTAGATTGTATAGGCATTGCAGAAGATGCTGCTTTATCACATGGTGATGCGGCTTGTAAAGTAGAAAATAAAGTCAATAATGAGATTCAAAACCAAATGCTAACTTACCTGTCCGAATTCCTTCCCTAGTACTGCCAATCCAGGTCTCACACGCCCTTACCCTTTGGAAGTAAGAGGGGTACCACAATGATATAGCAAGTACACTCCAAATCGCCTGTCCCTCCGCTAATCGCGCGATGGAAGAAATAACGTTGACCCACAAAAAGAAAAAAACAGAGAACAACTTTCGCAAACTGGAACAATAGGAAAAGCCCGATCCAACTCACCGCACTAGCCCAGCTTTTCATCCTTCACTTTATCCAGATGGCTCCTGACTATCACGCTCACTACTCTATACCAGAGCCGTGCCGAGAATGCTGACTTCTGCGGAGCACGGTACTTCTGCGTGTACGGCCTCAGCTCACTGATTATGTTATCTTCCCGTGAGACAGGCTCGTCGGCCTGAGGGATAAGCTCGCTCTCATCCGTAGAGACCACTGCCCAGTTAGTCACTGGAAGCTCCAATCCAGAGTTGAGCAGCGGTAGCTCATCTCCGTCGGTCGGAGCAGGTGGCGGAAATACAATGGAGACGGGCTGAACGGAAGGGACGCAGATAGCCGGCTGCTTGAGGTCCTTGTACATCAGGCTAACTCCAAAGTAAGAGTAGCACATGATGAGCCCGGAGATCAAGCAGATCGAAACCGACGAGAGGATAGCAGGCATAAACCCCCAGATTACTCCCCAGCTCATCCAAGGATGCTGCACAGTACTTGACCCTAAAGCGTTGTTGCAGGTCCAGCTACAGATCACCTGGAGCAAAGAGTGCGCGCAGATCTCGGGTAAGCCACGAAGCAAGGAGCTGATCGGCAGCATACTAAAAAGCATCCAGAATACTTTAAAGGGCAATACCATTAACCCCCAGAGGTTGCCAAATATAATGCAAACCAACATGGACGTCTCGCAAATATGGTTCGAAATTTGGCCGATGGCACACCGTGTTTCGTTTATCTTCTGAAAAACCGAGGCGAAAAGCGTAATCGTCTCCATGCTCAAGTTGAAAGCCGCGATGATACGACCGGGTGACTGGAGATTCAAATACATGACTAGAGCGGAGGGGATGAGCCAGCCGAAAACCCGGAGGAAATCGTTCCTCCGGGTGCGCTCACTGGGACAGTACATCGAGGCAATTGGAAGGAGGGCCAGACATATCTGGAGGATTAGCAAAACCCTATTACTGTGTGCCTGATCCCACGCCAAAACGATCGGTGTAAAGGCTAACAGCATTGGCAGGTATCCTAAAGCCGTTTGAAAAACCTTGAAACCCTTTACGACAACTGTAATGATGGCCTGCATCATTGGGATGGGACGTGCCAAGGTCATCCCCGGCAGTGGAATGCTGGGTAGCGAGAGTGAGATATTTGACACCGTTGAAATAAAGGATTTCGCTTTTGAAATGATGGCCTGCATCATTTTGAAGGTGTTGATGATTTGTCGAGTTTGTTAGTATGTATTTTCCTCCAAGAAACACAGCTGTACTTCAGCGGAGAGTGCGCTGAAGTGCTGTTGCTTTTCTTGAGCAGAAATGCGGATTGATAGAGAAAAAACCTCATCGTGGGAGTAAACATAAGGTTTAAATACCTCTCTCTCATACTTGAACAATGTTGAACGAAGGGAGATATTGAGGTGGTTGTCAACGTATTGTGAGGTTTCTCTTGTTTTTTCTCCGAGTATCTAACTTAGGTCTTTGTTACTTTTTGAAAGACAAATACATATCTTTTTTCTGACCCTTTACGGGCTCAGTGGGCTCTTTGTTCTTCTTTGGCTAACCAATACATTGCCTTTGTACTTTGATTGAATGCAGAATGTTGCACGTTTTCTATGCTGAGATGAGGGCGTGCTACGTTTCATGGCTAGAATTTTATACGTACCGCGTCCGAAATGCCCCGAAACTCCATCCGGCATCACCACGCCTTTTCCTTTCGACCGCACGGATTCAATTACTGTACCCTAACTTCTCGCTCTCTACTTTGGCTCTATGGCTCGTTCAAAGCCCCTCACAAATCTTTACAACGATACCACTGCACAAGATCACGACTGCACAAGATCACGACTGCACAAGATCACGTAACCGCTGAAAAGCGCTGCTTCAGTCCTCCTTCTAGCAAATCGAGATCCTGCGAGGGTTTATAATACCTCAATTCTTCCTGTACCTGTCATTTTAAAGTATGGACATCCTCTATACTGTTCGTGTCGTTCGTGTGGGTCGTCGTGGTCGTGACGTAGGCGTCAATTGTAAGATGGGTGAGGTGGGTCGTGTGTGGGCAGTGATATTTCCGGGGGCGTAGTGATGCATACTGTTTGAGGAGCTTTCGTTCTTGGGGTTGTTTTGATGGAAACTCGCAGTCTATGTGACATTAGCATAAACATGAGAGCGTACGAACGATGGACTTACTTAGCAACAATCTAGGCTACTATGCCACTGTCCAAAGCAAGATTCTCATACATCTGCTCGCAGTACGCGCATAGGTCTAGACCAGGATGACGCTGGAGCGGAGTATTACTGCGAAAAGGCCTTCGGCGTTGCGAATTGGATTAGAAGCTAGTCCTGCTTCCAGCTGTGTTTGACCATCGCTGTTGTGACCTTCAAGGTTTCTGTGCTGGTCCGAGAACAGTTAGTATGTGCTGTGGTGGTATCGTGTTCGTGGGGGATTTCGAAGGCATTGAAATCTTCCGTGGCGGTGTTAGAGCCCTCAGGTCTTTTAGTCATTTGACCAGCCCTGGAACACCAAATTATAAGAAACTTGGATCTGAATTTCTGTAGATTACGAACTAGTAGTTTGCATTAGAACATTATAAAGCGAGAATGATCCAATCTCATACCCGTTCGCCATGCATCCTCCTCCGCGAATTATCTGCTCCGTTGAAGGTTGAAGTTTTCTTGCATGAATAAGTCTAACATAGGCGTCGCCAGGAGTGAGGGATGAGGTAATGTATGTTGCCATCAAGCAAGCATACCATTCTGACCTGCTTCAACCGCAACGCGTTCACCATCATCTTTTCTCCAATCGCGTCAACTAGCATATCCGTGAAATTCGGAAAGCGTCTGTAGCCTGGCCTTGCGGAACGGTGGTCCACTTTCCAAACAGATATACCACTGCGTTATCCATGAAGGTCAAAGTTCTGTATATGGAGCAGGCTTGAGACCACCCCAACTTCGGATTTCTGCCTTGGGAAATGATAGGGGATTTAGCATCTTCATCGGACTTCCAAACAACGACCATTTCCGACGCGAAAAGCCACATAAGTGGCTTTGAAACTCGTGCTGTTTTGCGGCATGAGTGTGACGGATTTGAAATAGTTGCAAGCCTGCTCCACAAAAAGGACTGCAAGCTTCATTGACAGCCCGATTGTAATGAGTATTCGGCGGATAATCGTTTGCGGATAATCGTTCGCGGATAATCGTTGATGCAGTATGAGTCTCCTCCGATATGTAGTAATTTGGGAGATGATTGCCGATACTATACCCCCAAATGTAGGTGGAGGCGTTTTCAATCTTCACGCCAGAAAAGGGGAGAGAATTGTATCAACCGCAGACCAAGCGAAGAGAACACCAAAGTCCCGGAAAGTAGAGTAACGTGTCTTCTGAAATAGGACACATCTGGTTGGAAACCGTGGAGGCAAGCCATACCCTCAACTTGGAACCCTCGCCGAAACCTCAATTTCACTTTACTGAGAAAGGCCAGATCTGGAAAACTGGGCAAGGGTGACATGGAGAATTCTTATAGCCGTCGTTGAAGTCTGTGACCGCCGTCTTTCTGGGTTTAGCAATGCTCCGGACAAATGGCGCGAGAGGGTGAGCGCTGTTCTCGGGGCTGTGTTGCAGGATTTCGTCCATATGAGGTACGGTTTGGTCGTTACGCCTGACAAACGAGCATTGTTCTAAGATTTATGAGAAGGAGGCTGTCATGTTTGCCAGGTGAGCAACACTAGTGCAGAACACGTAACTTGCACAGAGCTCTTGGGAGATCGAAGGACCCAAGTTGCTGGGAAAGCTGCTCCCTCTAATCTACTACTGGTCCGTTCAAATAGGTGTAAGCTGGCGGCAGTGGTGACTGGTGAGAATAGATGCTTAAATTAGCACTGCGGTAGGAGATCTCGGGGAGGTTCTTTCAGGCGAATGATGAAGTACCAACACATTGGTAGAACATGGAAGGAGTTGCGGGTTCCGAAGGTATAGTTAGCAGTTGGACGAAAAAGACTGCTGGTTAATTTGATGATGAATACCTCAGGAATGACTCTTTCCTGTGGCCTCATGTCGACGAAGTACCTTTCGTTTGGAACGATCACGGCGATTAGAATCTTCGCCTGCCAAACAATGTGGCATCTGCCGCATTTGGCACAAATTACTTTCTATGCTATTTGCACAGAGTTGAACGCCATTTCCTCCTAAGTATCCGAGTTCCCGAGATCTAAATCGAATGCTGTAAAACAGCCCTTTCAAAGAAGGAAAGGGACTTCAGATTTGGCTAGAAAACATAGACATTTGAGGGTGCGGTTCTCATCAACGTGGCCGCAGCGCCGCGGCGGATCAGACAGGCACTAGACAAAGTATACTACCTGCTGAAACCGCATCACGCCGCTAACTTCCTCCCTATTTCTTTTAGTAATCCAACCAGAGAAAGTGATGCGAACATGGCGAAGGTGCCGGTGTTGGGTGGGGGTGCAACGGTGTTGACGCGATAACCACAGGCTTGAGGTAGTCGGCTGGAGTGCTGGAGAATCGAGAGACTTTCGATTCGCGTCGCAGCGCGAAGAACTGAGTAGCAGGAAACGCTTCAAATGCTCGAGGCACGATACCGTTAAGAATCGGGCCCAGAAGCGGCGCGGTGGGAGGTGTATTCCCCGTGTTGTTGTAAGCAGGAAATGATTTAACTGATGGAATTTCCGGCGACGTTATGGGGTGTCCACTAATAATGACGCGATTGTTGGACGCGATTTCGGTTCGTTGGTCTCAATAGTTTGGAGCAGCATCGAGATGAGGTGGTATCTTGAGTAGTCGCCATAGAATGAAGACGTAGAGTGAAGATGGATGGGTGGATAGATGTTTGTGACAGGCGGGGCTTGCAGCAATGCGTGGACCTGGCGTTCGCGCAACAGAGCTCGGTTCATCATCACAATTCACTCCCTTCTCAACCTTAAGCTCCTCAACCTCATGCTCCCCAACTTACTCCACACTATCACCACTAGAATCTTTCCCCGCATTAAGTCTCTCGGAATGGATATGTTTCGGTTTCTTTGTTTCTTTGTTTCCCACTTCGTCATTCTCAACTTTGAGAGTTTCACCATCTTCCTCCACGGTATCAGATTGTGACAAGAGCAACAGTCTCCCACATCGACAGCCACCATCTTCATAAACCCTTTCGCCATATGCTCATCCTATCCCTCACCATTACCTCCACGCAATCCACGTGCGGTTACGTCATCCGGTAATACAACCTCCACCCCGACGTGATCTCCGCCCCTGACGGCAGACGTCGCCCACTGAGCGAAAGCATACAAAACAGAATACATACCTTTTTCGAAAGCCCACCAAACTCATAAGTGAGATGGACACCCTCCCACTTGTGATGAATCTATGTTCATGCGCATACGCTGCATTGTCTTTGCTGATGTCGAATTTGACTTGGCCGCAGCGTATATCCACCGGGCCGATTTCTTTGGTGTTGGGATGGCGATTAAGTAAACGAGCTCGATAATGTCATTGCCAACGGGAGGCGAGTTCGTCGAGCTGACCACCGATATATCGTAGACAGCGAAGACTTGTTTGGAAAGGCAATGCTGTCATTCAGGGCACTATTCATAGTGAGCTTATCCGATGTAGTTATGCCATTGGATTCTTTGGCAACAAAGACTCCAGTTTCTTGCAGCCATGTTACTGGCTTGTGTATATAGAAGTGGATAGGTAGGTACAAGTGGGTTCTTGAGCGTGATGGCCGCGACGAGTTGTGGGATGGGCAGCGCCGATATTGACTCCGTTGAAAACTAAGGATAGAGCAGAATGGAATCCACAGCCATGATTGAATGTAGCCTTGGTTTCTTGCTTGCTTGCGATGCTAGCAATCGAGAAATATCGAACCTGGACAATATCTCACACTACAATGAGATCGATAGGCGAGAGACTTGATTCATGATTCACCTCATCGACCTCTCTATAAAGCCGGCCAGCATCAAAACCATGGAGGATGATGCTGTCTAAAAACATTATTGACGCCAGCAAAAGCATTTAGAACCTATGCTACAATTCTCAAGTTTCTCACACCGCAGTATGTCCACGAGAAAAAGCGAAAGGAATTCAACAAATATATATTGGAGTGAAAGGGACGAATTAAGGTACTCTACCTCTACTACTCTACCTCTACCTCCCTACCTGTCTACTTCTACCTCCCTACCCCTACCGGTCTACCTCTACCGGT
>AJFK01000247.1:0-10944 GCA_000467715.1 Hysterium pulicare CBS 123377 | reverse complement strand
CTACTTAATTATTTAAGCTTACTTTAAGCTATAATAATTCTTTTATATAAGTAAATTTAAAGATTAAAAATAATATATAATTAAATTTAATAGTTAAAAGTATTTAAAAAAATAAATATATTATTATTATTAATTATCTTTATATAATAGTTTATAATTTAATTATTTAAACTAATTAATTATTAAGTAAAATACTAAAAAACTTTTTAAAGGTAACTACTTATAAACTTTATTACTAATATAGGGAAATTACTTCTAATGCCTTGCCTATTATTAGCCTATGCCGTAGGCGTAGATACTATTCGATTGACAAATATAAGAAGTAGGAGTATTAATATAACGAGAAGCAGAGGCTTCTGAAGCTGGATCTTCTAAAACCTAAGATTAGAAAGCTAGGAAGCGGCGCCTTCTCTGCACTCAATTTCTCCTCCGACCTTACCCTAGTTATGCTGCGATACGTTGCCCACACCAATTAACTTTTACCGACCCTTGGAGCTACTAGGGTAGATAAGGCTAACATTGAAAATCAAGCAATAGATAGGCGCCGTTGAGGAGGAATGGGAGCTTGAGGAATATGAAAAGCAGATATTTACACTCTACTACAAGCAATTAGTCTAGCTAGTAAAGAAGTAAAGATGGGTATGCTACTTCTACATTTCCATTGTATCACTAAGTTGATATAGATATAGATATTGCCTGGTGCTCCAAGACGTGAAATTTCAATAATCCAGAACCATCGCGATCTAAGCGCCAAAAACAGAGAGTGCTATGGCAGAGATGACAGCTGATAGCAATAAGAGAGGGGAGACCTCGGCAGCTCCAGATCGCTGCCCTAGAAATACGTTTCATTCGGAAGCAGGCTCTGCATTACTACTGAGCCATTCCTCCCTCGCGCAGACAATCTCTACACACTACCTAGGAGACACGGCCCCACCTCCAAAAGTAATGTGGACGTCTGAATAGATCCTTGAGCCTAACTAAAATCCCATAATGCTTAAACCGTGGTGGATCTCCGTGTGCCTGGATTTCTCGAGGCGGCTGCGGAACTCCCGAAGCAGAATACCATAATAACGGCGAAAATGCATCGAGAAATTGCAAAATGATAAGAGTTGCTAATCTTTGCAGCAACTGCAGCAGCCAAGGGCATCAGTGAGACGCAGGGAGTGGGAAGGGAAAGCGGTGGCTGAACTAAAGAGAAGAGGAAAAGCCGAAGAGAAGACCGAAATCCTGGGGGCCCCACGAGCAAGGAGTCTTCCGGGCCTCTTACGGCTTCTTAGAGGCGCTAAGATAAATTAGTAGACTTTGGTGAGGGTTTAAGTTGCATCGCAAGTTTGGATTCTACGACTCTCTCGAACATTGCTACAGTCTACAGACTTAGAGGTCAGAATCCGCTAGCATAGACCCTCGCGGCGGAGCAAACGACCATGGCCCGATTTACGGAGATATGCATGCCCACCCCAAATGTGGAAGCATTCTACTTATGGCAACGTCCCTTTCCAAATCAAAAGGATTTGAACATTGTTTTCTCGAACCCTCTCGTTCGCAAGAAGCCTTGGGTGGCGACGCGAGAATGCCCTAGTGAAGTATATGGGTTTTCTTTTCGCAGGGGTGCAGAGGCGTTGGGCTCATCACCATCCTGCTGCTTTAGAAATCGGAAGTTCCACGATCGTCGCTGAACGCCTAGCCCGAGGCTTCAATCCCAATCCAAGAGAACTAACGACGGGCATTCATAGCGGAATCTCTTACGCCGTAGCGCAAACACCACCATCTTCCCCTCTGGTATGGTCGCCAACATCTGCCTTGTGTAGTCTGCCATTCCGTGGATGCGCCGGGTGCTAGTCTCTCAACCTGGTATGAGATGTTAGGAAATGCGGATGTTGGAGGTTTCGATGCAGCTCTTGGTTTGGCGGAAGAACTGACGAGCCTGAAGTTGGGGTCTTGATGTTGGGTATTATGTGGTTGAGAGAAGGAGCGGTAGTTCATGTAGTTGGAAAGTGGACGCCCCGAAGTTGAGGCGGGTCGCGGATAGGCGGTTTCTTCTTTTTGGATTGGTCCCTTTATTTTTCACCTTTGGGAGACGGTCCTGGTAGCCCTTTTCATCCATTCCTAAGTGCCCTTGCGAGTAACGTCTTGACGGCGACATTCTTCTGCTTCATCTTCGAGATGTTGTATGTCTTGCCGCTACGATACTTTGTTCTTCGCAGTGGCACGGGGCTATCCATTGTAGGGATGTAGTAAGAACGAGATGGTAGGTAATGGGTAAGTTATTTATCTATTCGATGTTTGTATTATGCGGGTTACATTGATGATTGAACTTCGTCGACTATCGTCTCGTGGCATTGAAGAAGATGTATTCGAGAACTGCAGAACGTATTATGGGATTGTCAGTTGGTGGGAGGTCTCTCGTCGTAGATAAAACCTTTGAAAACCGTCAAGGTCATTGCTCTATAGAGGGTAGTGGAAGCTCCAGTACTTCGCCGATGTTCGTGACCGAAGCACCATGTATAGCAGGGGGAAGAGTTTCGTGTGGGCGAGGAGGTGTGGATCGAAGTGCCTCTATCAGCCGGGCCTCCAACTTCCCGCTATGCGTGAAGTCCAGCGACTGGATAGATCTTCTACGACATCAATTAATGTCCCTTGAATTGTTTTACCGAGAACTATTGGGCGGTGATTGAAATCCTAGAAGAGGTCCTGGCTGTTCCCTGAGCTCTTCTACTCCTCCCTCAGTTATCAGCAGCGTTGCATTGCTATTTTGACCCTCCGTTTGTACCACCCCGCACTACCCCCAGTCATGAAGATACCTTCACGACGCACTATCTCAGAAACCTTCCAACAACCCTTTTCCAATCAACATACCTGGAACCCGATATGTCGCTCTGTCTCTATGGTCTCGGGCAGATCGCACCACCACATTCGAAGTCCCCGGGAAAACACCGAACTTTTGGAGAGCACCCACAAAAGTCCAGGACCACATTGGTGATCATCGAATTTGTATACGGTGAAGATGCAAACATCGCTATCGAACAAGGGATTATCTGGAGATACATAGCTTCGCAGCCACTTCTGTATCCTCGTTCAGCAAGGGACCTATCAACGCTCACCACCGTTGCGGGGAGACTGGTTGGACAAGGCTTTCGTCAAGCTGGTGATCCGATACTACCCATCACACTTCCGCGACTCAATCACGATCGCCCTCCCGAAATCGAATAAACCCTCCTACCGCCTATAGCACTGCTGAGCACAACTTCAAGATTCGAAACATACTATCCGCGCGACTCTACGGGGGGCCGAAGGGACACGCTGCAGACAGTTCAAAGCATGGAACAATACTGTCCAAAGGCCTTCGAACCAACATGGTAGCAGCGGATGCAGCGCATGGAGTCTTCGATATAACAGTTGGTTCGACTCTGCCCAGTTTGCGTTCATGCACTGCGTCCGGCCAGGAACAAACCGGATAGCTGAGGACGAACAAGCGCATGCAAAGCTTGAAGCGGAAAAGACTCTCAAACCTTGGATGTCATACTGGATTCTTCGGGCCATGCCTGGCCGAGACCAAGAAGAAAGCGACTGGGAGCAGGAGCAGCGGTCGTACTCCCTCACTTCACCCATGCGGCTGCTGAACAGTTTCCAAAGACAGGCAGCACTCTACATCACCGGAGGATACAGAAATTCCCCCAACGACATGTGCATATAGACTCCCCTCTAGCTAGCCCAGCTCTACCTGCAGGAGACAGTGGCTGAAACAGTGGTCCGAATGGCTATTTAGAGCAGACTCAAACGCACGCCGCAAGAGCCCTAGCACGATACGGGGAAGTCCTGGGTGCTCTTCCCAAAGACAGTAGCATCAAAGACACCTGAACAAGCCCACAAAAACCACACGCACAACTACGCCAAGTGCTACACTGAGAATCGCATAGGCGCAGCAGCAGTGCGTCCGGAGAGAGCGTACACTGAGCGCATGCATCGGCATCCAAGGCCCGCAGTCGGTGTACAATGGCGAGGCGCACTTGTCAACGGAGGACAGCAATTCTTGCGCCGCTTCCACAACTACCACAGGCAGACTCAGCCCGGTAGAAATCCACTGGACCCCGCATACCAGGCAACGAAAAGGCAGACGAAGCAGCCAATTTCGCGATAGGCTGGCGCTCAGAGAAATTAAGAAAATGGACCACATCCAAAATCCGGGAAAGGACCCTCGGACAAATCCACTGAGAAATGGCCAATTGGCCTCTTCATCGGATTCAATGTCCATATCGACGTGGAATCACCCACGTGCCGGCTTTGTGACACCAACGAGCGCCAAACCGTGCGACAGAGAAAGACAGGCCATAGGAGGCACGGATGTCATGTTGAGCAACCCACGGATGGCGCGGCACACTGCCCTGCTGGCGTTCAAGACGCGAGTCTTCCAGTATACCCGCAATGAAGACTAAATTGACCTGTTTACTACTAAGCAGAGCTATGCCGGATATTCCTCACCTTAGGCTCAGGGGACATGGATGGGAGTCAAGGACGCGGTGCTCTTATTATATATTAGAGTATTGAAATCTTATAGGGGACTATCTAGAAACACGAGCCATACGGATAAATTTCTGATACGTGACGGACCATTTTCGCAAGACAACGTCGTCAATCCAAAATGTAGGACCATTTATCGTACAATACTTATTACTCAAGCCGCCGCTCAGTCCTGGGAAAAGCTAATACGACTTATTTAAGATTAACATCGCGCATCAACTTCACCTTTACATACTGCCAACCAACACTAATTCCTGCCCCTCCTGGTAATCTGAATGCACCTCCGCAGTCCCCTCCGCCACAGCCCGACGACCATAAACAAGTTTGACGACGCATACTCGGCGAGTTATGGTACAATACTTAAGAGACACCATTTCCCAGATTTTGCAAAATCTTTTGAACATACCATGCATCTTCGTTCGACCTATAGTGCTGGAGGGGAATCGCATGGGTATTGGTAAGATTGCCCTTCTTCAAATTATTAATATCTATCATGGATAAAAGCTTATTCGGAGGCTTGACAAATTAGGATACATCAACTTTTACACTACCCGCGCCGGAACTACCTACTTCCAAATTCCTATTTTCGGTGAGGTCGCTACTCCAGCGTGGTAAAACAACTGCTACATCATTACCACGCTAGGGCTAGCGGCCTCACTTGACTTTCATGCATCTTCTAGATCAATGTCATTGTCTTCCTGCATGTAATCGTCGAACATTGCCGTCGCAATCTCATCGTGGAACTGCTCCATACGCCCGAGTTCAGAAACACCCAATCGCCGCGAATCCGCTTATTCAGCCAGCCTCTCTTCCTCCCGATTCATAGCCTCATCAGCTGTCGGATTTTGTTTAACTGCGTGTTCGAAACGTCTATGAAGTACGTCTCCATCAGTATAGAACTCTGGTATCTCACTTCCTTCCGGCTGGGGTCTCCAACTTACCCCGAAAGATCGCCAACTTATTGAGTCCACTTTGGATGATATCGTCTCTATGGCAGAAGAATGGAGGAACATGACTCATGAGTCACATTGGATTAGTGTGGTGATGGGACCAATTCTCCATCTTCTCCGGCGCCTAAGTGCCTTCCGCGATAACAGTACGAAGACGAACGATTATGCTCTTACTCAGACCAAAAGCACATCTATCGCGGCCTCGACAAGAAAATCCTCTACGGCATCAGCATCAAAGTACCCGCCAAACTAAAGAAATCCTGCAGGATGCAACATATAAAACCCCCGGCGATGTTATAAGCATCAACCAAACCAACCATTCCAGCAACTTCATCCCTATGTTCCTAAATGTCGAACTCAAGCCTGGATCTCCGCCCAACATCGAAAACGTATAAGTCAGGTTTAGTGCCTAATATCGCTTTCGCGGCAGTGCGGGTAGAGGATCATGTGCAGGGTGCGCCATTAATTCCTGTTAACGACAGGGCAATCCCTAGCATTGCGTACGCCGAAACCTATTGGAACCAAACAGCCTGCGATCTGTTTAGCACGGTAAACATGTACTGGTTCACTCTGCAAGATAATAATTAGGATAATCAGGGGATATAAGCAAAATTTGGCATTTTGCCAGCTAGTAACATTACTAACGCACAACCACATTTTGATTTATCTTGTACATAGCAATTTTATTAGTTTAAGTTTCCTTATAGATTAGAAGGGAATTCTGTTGAACCCTCTAAATATACTATTGCTCTAGTATCCCCTTAACGTCTTCGCGGGAAGTAATGTTCCTCATAGAGCAGAGATGCCATCTCTATACCTTAACCACGAGGCCGCTGATATGCAAGCGAATCACTGATCAGACCAACTCTAGAATCTTGTAGCCCTAGGGATTTCGAGCGTATTAATATCCTGTTGTACTTTGGTGATCACGGTTTCGACAAAAATGGGTAAAAGCCCGAGTGGACACGCCAGGTTTGGCTTGATATAGTTAGAAGGTCCACGCATCAAGATGTAAGTGCGACCAAGGCAACTCACGGACTCGGCTGCAATCGCACAGATTGCCTTAGTTTTGTCCAACAACGGGCGGACAAGATGAACCATCCATCAAATGGTCTTCATACAGTTTAAAGAGTTTGAGCTTCAGGGGCGTTGATCTCTTCCTTGACCTTGTATGTAGCGACTGGCCTCCGGGTCCCAGCATCAACTGTGAGTGTCACTGGAGATCGCTTGCCATTGGGGTCGCTAGAAGGAATGGTTGGAGAGCGAGAAAGGGCGTCGCTGATATCGTTAGGACAGTCTGTCATCAGTGGCCTCCATTCCTTCACTTTGCAATTGTAGCTTGCAGGGCCATTGCAGAGCTCGATGCCCAGGACCGATGTCCACCTTTGGATGTGCGATCTCCCCCCCGTTCCCAGGGATCATAACAAGTATTCCATGCAGGACTCAATCAGCAGAATCCATAAGCCACTTTGTTGATGCTTTCGACTGCGTGTGGCGCGGCCCATTGGTTTACCGAGATTTTGAGTCAAAGACTGGTGAACACCTCGCGGGCATGATTTCTAACGTACTTGAACGCTACAAGATTACGCATAAAATTGGCTTCATTATTGCCGACAACACCTTTCCTTTCGATACAGCGATTTTTTATTGGGCGTTAAGATGCGGTTTCAATCCAGAGGAGCGTCGAATCCGCTGCCCAGGCCACATTCTGAAGCTTGTAGCTCGTTCTTTGGCTATGGGCTTATCAAGTGGGAGAGGAACCTGTCGGAAAAGGAGCAACTTACTGGGTGGCGATCTAAATCTGCAATCGGCAAGCTTCGCGGCTCACTAGAACGTCGGGCAGTGTTCAAGCAGCTTCAAATCCACTGCCCGAAGAAAGATCTTCATTAGTTTTGACAGCATTTTTGGCGTTGGCGCATGTAAGAGGTGGATTGCCAGCGCGTGGAACGAGTATTAAAATAGCGCTAATAGTGATAGCAGGGAAATGTTTATGGAGGACGGATTGGTGGTATACATGACAGCGTACCACGAGAACCAAGGGGCAGCGGCAAGGCCAAAGTGATCGACCGATATTTGCCACGCGAGGTGGGCGAGTTAATGGTGTATTATTTATAGTTGGTATTGTCATTTTGGCGGCGATTAGAGCGTGCAATGGCACGACCAGCATAGAAAGCAGTCCGTTTATATGGGAACCCGCAGAAGGCAAGGGTGACGTAGAAGACGCAGAGAGCGACGAGGGGGTGCCACCAAGATTCTGAATCGTCCATGTCCACCAACATCATATTCTTCCAACGTCGATATTTCTCCTTCATCCCATACTGCTGCCGCTGCTGTTTGCTTCCGGGGTTGGACGTTCAACACCAACTGGAACTGCAAAACCTAATGTTAACGCCATAATATCGGTTGCTTAATGATTTTCCCATAAATCCCACCCCTACTTTGGGATCCACGCCCAGCTTGAATATTAAATGCCTCGTTTTCGTCGTTGGATTCGTGTTCATCTCCTTGTACCACGGCCTTGATCACGGCCTTATCGTCAATGTACCGCCCGTATGTATATCGCCTTGCTACCATGACTTCATGCCATGATGTTCAAATTGACTTTCATCCACTACATTGACGCCTTTTGGATGGCTAACTTGAACCCGTTGGATTTCCATTCCTCCGGTGGTTCGATGGATTGCTGCTGGCTGGATTGCTGCTCCGAATGTTGGCTTGCGGGCCCCGTCGTTGTAGTTATGGGAATGGGTGCAGGCAAGACCGTTTTGTCCATATTGCCGGCATCAAATTCCACAGGAGTGACAGTGGTTATCGTGCCATTGCTTGATCGTTGCGGCAGGATATGAAAGTCCGTCGTGACAAAGCAGGCATTGAATTGAATGGGACAGCCGCAAGCTACACGAATGGGCGCAGGCTGTGTTTATGACACCAGATCCGCAGTTGGCGAAGCATTCAGCAATCTCCTCAACCGACAGAGATCTATGGCACGTAGGAAGATTGGGACCGGATTGTAGTGGACTAGTGCGATATGGTTTTGGATCCGACCGGGGAATTGCGGGATTTAGTAAAGGTCGAGACGCAGTTGCTATATTTAATGGGGTTGTCGGCAAAAGAAGAAATGCCAATGGTTCCAAATAGCCCGAAGGAACATTCGCTACATGGAAGAAGGCGCGGTGTGCCAACGGACAGGTCATCACAAAAATGGTTGAAACCAGCAAGGAAAAGGCGGAATGGTAAAGGCACAGGTACATTGGGATTGAGAGTACACTCGCTGAAAATCCGAGTGGTCATCCGTAAAGATCAAGAAGCCGCGTGCGCAGGAGAACAAAAAAACAGGAGGCCATCATCATGCAATGATGGATGGAGCAATGAAAGGAGGAGAGAACCGAATGGAATGCGAAGACGGTTAGGAGAAATGCCAGAATTGCCGACAATTCGACGGGGAGATGGAAGAGGGTGAAATTAGTTCCCGGATGCACGATGGGTTTCCGCAGAATGCAAGAGAAGGGGAAGATTATGAGCAGCAATTGTCAACGCGAAAGACAAGGCCCATCCAAGAAGCAGTAGAGGTTTTGGAGGGATGGAAGGCGGGTTGCTAGAGATGCAGGGCATGGGACGTGGAGAGTAGAGGGCACGAAATTTGGGAGTGTGTAAAGCAAGGGAGCAGGGGAAATTTAAAAGAGAGTCAGTAGATTCGAGGGGAGAGAGTCACAGGAAAAACGTGCGGCCTTTTTGTGTTGTTTCGAATGCGGGATTGCTTCAGGATATATGCAACAGTTTTGAGGCAAATCGCAAACGGGCGGAAATGGAGTGCCAGTACAGAGGGATTTCGGCGGCGGCAGTCTCTCCAACGTTACATAGCTAATGTATACTGACTTACATATATTTTCCGTACCATCACGATGTTATAATTTTGCTAGTAGAAGATGTACTACCCCGAGTTCTCAGTACTCAGCATTGAGGGTATTGGTAATGATGAACCTTACAGATCTATTGATGATGACCAGAATTATCCAACCACATAGAAAGTTCAAGTTTACAGGGGACTACCGTAATAGTCCATAAGCGTGTAACATAAGTCACCGTCGTAGGCATGAAGGAAGCATTGTCCGCATCCGTCGTTATGATGATGATGGCAGTATCGGGTCGAATCTTAGCCGCTTCTTCACCCAGCCTGCACTTCGGACTGCCCAGGTTCTCTTGACTGTGTTCTAGCTGTTCAGCAACGTCTTTTCAAGTACAAGAAATTAATGCGATTTGTCCACGTACAGGCTGCGGTGTTGGGGTGCTACGGGAAACGCTTATCGCTGGGGCTCGATTGCTTCTGGCCGGCATTCATACGTTTCGAGGGAATGAAGCGTAGTGTAGAGGTGTTGTTGCATTGAAGAGGATTGGGGGTGAGGAGGAAATTTGTCGCCGACGCCAAACCATGCCCAGGTGCGGCGTCTTAGAGCACACTCTCCACGTCAATGTCATTAGACTTTGTCATCTCTTCCTGATTGACTGTCTAGATGATACCTCTAATGATGTGGTTGATGAGCATGATGGTAACCTGATGAAGGGTTTCCCGATCTGGTCTCACAGCAGGACCCGGTCTCCGACGGTGATGAACCTGGGTCGCTTTTTGAGGAATGAATATGCCGAATTCGAAACCGAAGCAGCAAGTCGTGACTCTTGGGGGACAAGTGGCCCTTGAACGCTCCCTGCCCGCGGTTGAATAGTGCAGCTTGCCCAGCCATTCTAGACTTTCGAAATGAACGTGGCGCGACGAAGTCCCTTCAACGAAGAGGCTCATCGCAGCGCGGGTGTCGCGAGCAGGAAGTCGCATAATATAGTTTAAGGGGCAGTAGGGTATCTGAAAGGGGAGAGGGAAAGAATAGATGCACTACCATGCGGCAATGACCGCAAATGTTCGGCTTGTCTCTGCTTCAATGCTACTTTTCTCTCAGGCCTACCGTCTGCGGCTACGTTCTAGTGTCAGTTTTAAAGATTAATACGGAGCTCCATCGGCGGCCCAACTCAGTGCTCAATGATTTATTTTGCCCCCGCATAGAGAGGGCTTGGACTTGAGAAGATTCCCTTCGAACTATTAGGAAGTGGAATGACTAGTTCGACTGTGAGCAGTCTCTTCAGTCACCCATATATTAGAAGTGCTTACCTGATCCGTGATCTCCAACTGCTCCTATTTCTCGCATCCTGCCCATGCGCGCTGGCAGCCGCGCCACCAACATGGTGGTGGCGGATCGTATAAAATTGCTACCTAGCACCCGATCCCCGAAGAAATGATCTCTTACTGCATTAGTGATGTATACTGCCCCCCTGAAATAAGGGATAGGTTCTGGAAGACACAGGCGAATTAGTGGTGAAACCTAGTTATGGCGCCAATAATACTCTTGTTGCAGCTACTAGGCGCAGTTTTCATCATGGTAGCGTATATACTAGAATTTTAATAATTCTAGGAATTAATAATTCTAGG